>JAASAY010000649.1:0-21297 GCA_014822085.1 Fusarium stilboides
GCAGGAAACGAGCGCGGTTCTCAACGGATCCTCCCCATTGGTCTGTTCGGTTGTTGACAGAGTCTCGTGTAAATTGGTCAATAAGGTAACCATGAGCGCCATGGATCTCAACACCATCACCGCCGGCAGCGACAACATTCTTGGCTGCGTTTCGGAATTCGGCAATCTTCTGCCAGATCTCGTCCTCGGTCAAGGGCTCAGGGGGCTCAGGTCGACCTTCCATCTGCTGGTTGCTACTAGAAATATACTTGTAGCCCCTGCCCTTCACATATGAGGGGTCGCTTGCACGACCAAGGTCCCACAGTTGCTGGAATATGTAGCTACCCTTGGCATGCACAGCTTCATAGACCTTACCCCAACCCTCAACCTCCTCGGGCGTTGAGACTCCAGGGAGATTAGCAGCACCCTCAGCCTGACGCGAAACGCCTGTGGCTTCAGTGATAACCAGGGTTCCGGGTGTAGAGGCGCGATCAGAGTAATATTGTCTCATGATGGGCAGAGGAGCGTGATTATCGTCATTGCGGAAACGAGTCAAAGGCGGCATGGCGATACGGTGGGCAAGCGTGAGGTTGCCGACCTTGAGCGGTTGCCAGATTTTGGATTCGGAAGTTGACATTGTGTTGAAGTAGTGGTGAAGATACAAATTGATGATTAGAGCTTGCTGTGATTGTGTTGATTGTAAGCCATTCAGAGGAGGGACGCTTTATATTATTCAACGTTCGGTTTGGATCAGTGTACTATGATTACAAAGCTTGATTGATAAAGTCTTTTATCCTATGCAACGAGTTGACTGTCCATGCGCTGGACCATACAGATTGCCGGCAGGGAACTATTTGCTAATAATTCCGAGTACATAGATGAGCTACCAGGATGGAGCTATTTGCTAATACTCCCGACTGCACCACGTCACCAAAACAGAGTGGCCTGTGTTTGTCACACGTTTGATTAGGCAAGGTGAGCGGAGCCGCAACGGTCCCACGGACACCACGGCGGTTTTTACGATTTCATCTGGCCATTCATGGGCTTGTTAACGTTAGCCCGAGACTAAACAAGGATTCACCCTCTTTCCCTGCGCAATGCCACCGTCAACGTTGAAGACAGCAGAGGATGTTCCAGAAGCCTTCCAAAAATGGAGTGGAATTTTTTCCAGATTTTTCTGTAGCGCATTGCATATCCACTTCTTAGTGGGCCAAATACCTAGAGCTACTTGATCTTGGTTTTTCACCGAAAGTAGGCTTCGTCTATCACGATCAAACAGTCAACGGGACCTGATATATACTAAATACAACGAAAGTGTCAGATTCTACGTGTAGATGGTCCATTGATAGATACCAGTACTTGTTTTGATTGTGCTGTGTAAGAACCTTAAAGATCCCTGCCCACACGTGACAGCTCGGCTCATACCACTAATGCGCAAATGCCGGCTGCAGCTATTCTGTTTGGGGAAACCATCCGAGATTAGCTTCGGAAGAGATCAGGGTGTTCATTCAGATAAGCTGGCAAAGAAAGAAAAATGTGTTTCCGTTCGTCATCAATGCCTGACTCATTAAGTCCTATCGATACCAATCGAGAAAGAGCAAGTTGGCCTGTCTTTCACCGCTGTTCACGAAATCGAAGGCTTAGACTGAGATATGGTTCTTCGGGTACGTAACTATAAACGGGTCAGTATGTCATGTACGGTCCGAGCCATTTCAAAACTGCCCTCCTCTGCCCAGGACCATACGGAAGCTTGCGATAGGTGCATTCCTAATGTGCCTTCCGGAAGGTCTCGGACCGAGAATTGATCAGCTTTGCCGAGACTTGCTGAATAAATTCATGCTAAATAGCCTTGAAGCTCTTGCTCAGGGTCTCACTCGCCTACCCTATTGTTTATTGTGACGATCCTTTGGATCCTCTTATTAAAACTTTCATTGCCTGCAGCCATAGTATTCGATGCCTGAAAACGAGAGATAAACATGTCTTCAAACACCTGACTTGATTCTGCGCCAACCTTCGAGAGCCAAGATTTTGGAATAAGGTACATAGCGACACCTCACAGAATGTATCGGAAGGCTCTGTCCTGGCGATCGGTCAAGTCCGAATCGATAGCTACACCACTCTGGATACCACCCGTATGACCCTGGTTGTCCACTGCATACTCAACCATGCCCTCTGCCGCCTTGCTGTCTCGCAATCTATTTTCCTTATCGAACACGAATGCATACACGCATAAAGTGACCATGAGGAAAACCAACGAAGCAATACTAAGGATACAGCCCTTGAGATACCAGGGCGCCGAGGCCTCAGCCCAAGCTTGAGGTGAGACGATACACCCGACACAATAAGCCACGAAAAAAAGTGTGGTAATTGATGGCTTTTTCGTGTTGCCCTTCACGTTACTAGCCATGAGGGCCGAGCAACTGCTTAGCAAGCAGGTGATGGCGTTAAGGGAGTAGCCAAGGTCGTGCTTTTTGAAGGTTATGGGAGCTCTGTGCGAGATATCCAAGATCTATCAATTTTTGTCAACATGTGTTACCATGCAGTTACACCAATCCTAGTCAAATTGTTGGAGGCAATAAGACGTTACCTTTGGTCGACCACTGACAGTCCTTGCACGCCCCAAAACTCTTTCTCGACAGTCACAACTATCATCTCAGTTCCGTCTCGACTTTTCTTTGGCTCTACATTAAGCAAAGACGTACGCTCCTCGACTTCTTCCCCGACCCGTAGAGGACGGTCTTTCGTCCACTGCATGCGCCCTCCCGCCCACATGCGTCGCGTGAACGGCGCTTGAGCATTGAAGCTTCGGTCAGTGCCATCTAAACCTATATCAAGTTCCGTTCCGTTTGGTGTGAAATAGACTAGATGATAGCCTGGCGGCAAGGCTGTGCCATCAGACGGGGCTCTTTCCGAAATGTCAACCCCAGGATAAAGGTGAGGTCTGTTAAGCGTCAGACTGAGCTTTTGGAGCTGGTTTCCGTCGAGAACTTGTCGGCGCGTCGTAACACGACCTCTGTGTTGATCTAGAAGCAGCTGGGCAATATTCGAGCCAGAGGTACTCGCAGACCTCTTTTGACAAAGGCAACATACCAGTCGGGGTTTCGTGACAAGACGAGAGACAGTTAGTGGTCTCATCGTAATTGGGGGTTGAAGCGTAACGTCGATTTTCCTTTAGTAACTTCTAAGTAAGAAGTACATCCAAGCGTGATAAGTAATCGCTTCCGTATCTTAAGCCCCAGTCTCTCGCGCCCCGAAAGCCGGCACTCCGACTCCACCGTCCGGAAGTCGGCTATTGGATCCGACGATAGAAGCACACGTCCTAAAACAATTGACAGACGCAAGGGATATTAAACCTCGCCTACAAGTATTTGCCCTGGCAAGGGGGAAAGTCGACAAGGCTATAGACCTAGACGAGACTCAGCTTATATCCTGAGGTATGTGAGTGCACCTCTCTCACCTTGCAGAGTCATCTGGAGTCCTAGCTTAGGAATGCGGACAGCTGCGATTTTAATGTAGACATTGGGACTTTTCTTGCTTTCTGAAACGGGAGGAAATACATGGTGAGTTCTAGTGTTATGTTTAATAACTACGGGGAAGGTCGAGAACCTTTTCGCTAATGTAGTTCAAAATCATCTCGCGGCTCACGGGGGCGATCCGCGGAACGAGAGACTCTCTGAACCACCTTTCCACATCATATTCCGCCGCGTATCCCATTCCACCATGTGTTAGAATAGCTCTCTCGCAAGCCGTGAAGGCCGCTTCGGCTGCCGTATACTTGGCGCTATTACAGGCCACGCCAACCGAAGCTGGGGTTATCTTGTTATCGGAACCCCCCTCGCCTTTGCTACACTCGTCGTAAAGTCTGGCAGCATGGTACGTGGCCAGCTTGGCGCCTTCAAGCTTCATGTATGCATCTGCCAGTGGATGTGCTATAGCTTGATTTTGACCAATTGGACGTTGGAAGACTGTTCGATCCCGAGCATACTCAGCTGCCTTGTTCAAAGCTGCATAGCCAAGTCCAAGGGCCTCTCCAGCAAGCAGATAGCGTTCGGCATTCATGCGATGTAGGATAATCTTAAAGCCCTGTCCCTCTTCTCCGATAAGGCTATTAGCCGGAATAGTATACTTATCAAAGAAGACCTCATTTGCATCCACGGCTTTCCCTCCCATCTTTCTAATCTTCCGCATATCGAGACCTGGCTGGTCGCGATTGAGATCAATGCAGAAGAGTGATAGTCCACTGCTTGGCTTCTTCGGGTCCGATGGAGCTGTCCGCGCCAAAAGGATCATTTTTGACGCCACTTGGGCACATGTGATCCAAATCTTCTGGCCGCTAATCTGATATGAACCGTCCGGCTGCTTAGTAGCCGTGGTGGACAGTCGCAACGTATCGAGACCACTGTTGGGCTCCGTGACTCCAAAGCAAACCCGCCATTTGCCTTGGATGATATTCGGGATAGTGCTCTCAAGCTGCTCTTTTGTGCCGAATTTGGCCAACGGCTGCGTCGCATATACGTTTGCGTGAATTGCTTGGGCGCCTGCCATACCAGCCCCGCTCTCCGCAATTGTTTGCATCATCATAGTGGCCTCGGAAATTCCCAGGCCTGACCCCCCAAGGGCCTCAGGCAGAGCTATGCCTAGACATCCGTCCTGAGCTAGAGCAGCATGAAAGTCATGAGGGTCCTCTTGGGTTTGATCTCTCTCTTGCCAGTATGTATTCGGGAAGTTGGAGCAGAGCTGACTGACGGCTTCTCGAACTGTCAGTTGCGTATCCGAAAACGAAGTTGTTTCCATTAATTGTCTGGAGCAGGTGATGGAGAATGAGCGGCTGGTGGTGGCCTGCTGCGAGAGACTCCGCCATAACGAGAGGTTGGAACGGCAGTTCAGGCGGGGCAGTGCCCTTGCGATGGATTGTGACATTTTTGCTGGTTTAAAAGAATTGATTGGTAAGTGTTGACACTAAACAGCTCAAGTACAACGCTTATAATAAGTGCAGTGAAACGGCGAGTAACAAGCAAGTAGCCGATATGCTCGGCCTCCGGAAAAGAGTGTGTGCCGCTACCTCACTAGATTTGGCAGTATCCGAAAGTCTCGGATCTTACTTCCGGTATATCATATTGTCTACAAATGGTAATTCTTTTTATCTGAAACGCAGAGTACTAAACATTAAAGGGAGAACAACAATATAATAAATCCCATTAGCGGTTAGAAATATATAGTTTAGTGTAAAAGCATTTGAAAAGTTTTATATAACTTAACACAAACCAAGGATAGTAGTCTTGCTATTATTACTGGTTGTAATTGTTATACTGCGCCTAGCTTAGATAGCTGCTCTTCTAGTACTATCCAGAGCAATAGATATCCAAATAAGATATCTATTGCAAAGTGGCCCTAGCTATAATTATATAGGTTATATACTACTGTCCGTATTATTAAAATCCCGAGATCGTTGGCTTCTGCCACAATTGCTGCTCCTATGGATGGATTATATCGGGGCATTCTCGATTTGGGAAATGAGACGAGTATATGAACCCAGGAAAAAAAAGAAAAAAGCTCGGCCGCCCCTACACACAGAACCGCTGCTACACTTTATATATACCTTCACTGAGCTCCAACTGCTCAGGCATATTAGGCAACTCGGAGGATTAATAGCTAGCTTATTGTGAGGCATTAAACTCTGCTATTTATATGCTATTGTTATTTTTATCTATTTTAAATGCATTAGTTACAGTATTAAACCTACAAATCATTAACTTAACATATACCAAGTAAGCTAAATAAGTAAATAAATTAATCAAGGGGGAGTCTCTTAGTACTTATGTGTGACTGGCGTATCTCGAGGAACAGGAAACAACTTAGACCATAGTCACCATACTAGATATATGCTAACAGGGCTGGGCAAAGTGGGGCGTCACGTCTTGTCACAATACGAATGACGTGACCTCAGACTAATTATCTCATCTCCCAATCCTTGAAAATACAGGATGAGGCTTTTTTTTTGTTCAGTCAAATTCCCGTTACGAACCTCTTGTCAAAATACAACCTCACAACAAAGCCAGTTTCAGCGATGAGTACTAGAGAAGAGACGACTTTCCGGGACTACACCCAGGCACAAGGCGAATCTTACGCCATCGGACGCCCCAGCTATTCTCAAGAGCTCTACAACATCATCCTAAATCATCACACCTCTACTGGCGGCCAGCTTGGTACTATCGTAGACGTCGGCTGCGGGACTGGCCAGGCTACTAAAGACCTGGCCCCCTTCTTCTCTCATGCGATCGGCTTGGACCCGTCGGACGGCATGATCACTTCCGCGCGTAATGCTGCAAGATCGATGCCCATGCCGATACGCTTCGAAGCGTCGGCTACTAAAACCTTGGGCATCGATCTTCAGCCGCCCATCGCTAATAACAGCGTCGATCTCCTGACTGCTGCAACAGCGGCTCATTGGTTCGACATGGTAAAGTTCTGGCAAAGCGCAGCGCGTGTTGTGAAGCCAGGAGGTACTGTTGCTCTGTGGGCAAGGACTGGCATGACTGTGGACCCCATCAAGACGACTAATGGCACGGCTATTAAAGCCGCAGTGGAGGACCTACTCGAGAGCGAGCTGCATCAATATTACAAGCAAGGCAATACGTTGACACGCGGTCTCTATGTTGACTTGCCACTGCCTTGGACCCTCGAGACTCCCATCTCGGAATTCGATAAGGGCAGCTTCTTCCGTCAAGAGTGGAACAAAGGTAGAGAAGGCTCGGGAAATGAGCGATTTGGTACTGGCAAAGATTTAACACCCGAGGAGTTTGAAAAGTTGATAGGTACTAGCAGCCCGGTGGCAAGGTGGAGAGAAGCACATATCGACAAGGCCGGGACGGAAGAGGACGTAGCGCGGAAGGCAAGACGGCGAATCGAGAGTCTTTTGCATGAGGCGGGTGTGAAGCCTGGCGAGGAGTTACTGAGAGGTCAAACGGCACTGGTGTTGCTCATGGTAAAGAAGAAAGTGTGAGAAGTCACTTTAAGTTTATATTTCGAGCTTATGAGGAAGATGTCTCACACGACGACTGTTCCTAGAAACCCTTTGTCATCATGCTGCTTCTAATCATGATGCAGGTAGCAATCAGTAGTACCTACCTATCGGCAAGCAAACAAAGGATAGAAAGATCGGGAAAACTTACTCATACAGAATGGTATCCTTGATTTCCTTTGCTAAGAGTCAACTGAAACACGAAAAGAAATCGAACTCTACCTTGCAATGCATGCAGATACACTCGAATTACCTCTTGGCCGTCTAACTGCAGAACCTTCATGGGTCCGTATGAGGGTGAGTCTTCCGTCTCGAATTGTGCATGTTGCAGGCGCTAAACTAAGCGATCGGGTCAGCAAAGATTACGCTTTTAGATGTCGCGGTCATTAAGCTAACGCACACGATAAGCGAATGTCGCACTCCACGACACCTACGTGGCCACAGGCAATTAACCTCTTTTTCCCTTCACAACTTGAAATTACCCAGAAGTTGGTGAAAGTCAAGCGACACCAACCCCTGGCCCTTGTGCTTTTTATTTACTACCAGACAGACCAACGTCCGCCGAGTTCAGATCGAGTGGTAGTCCCCAGCTTTCGGCCGCGCCTAGAAGACGTAAGGAGCAAAAGCTGCTGTCTATCGCGTTTAAAAATTGAGGAATTGAAATCTCTTGCGTCACTTCCGTTCTGAGTGTCGTGTCACCATCGAGTCCCATCTTTGACTTTGGCGATGACACATGAGCAAATCGATGATTATCCCCATACACCATCCAGACGCGTGGATGTTGTCTGTCGCGTCTGTCGCTAACGCGTTAGTGTATACACTGGGGCTCTCATCATTCTGGCGTATCCTCATGTAGTCCTTAACGTCAACAAAGCATCTCTTTCACCCAATGACAATGCGCTGTGCGGGTATGACCAATGAGTATGACGTTTGGCAGAATTGCAGGAAGCTGGTTGGAAGACCCGCTATGGCGTAGCTTAGTGGCTGTGGTGGCTGATGTCGCAAGGATCCACAGGACACAAACGTTGTCAGTTTCCTGCGTGGCTACCCTAGATTGTGATGCAGAAATGTCTTAACAGAACGAAGAAAACATAACGTAAATCTACTTCAGGCAGGAGCTGGTTTATACTCCAGATTTAATTGAGTTTCTTAATTACCTCTCTTTCTTTGACTTTTTCCCGAGTATGTGTCCCTGCTTTGCTATTCTGCGTAAAACCATCGCGTAAAATTGAGTTTTTTGGACTTCTACCCCTGCAGTCACTCAACCCGCAATAAGCGAATTTATTTAAGAGCGCTATAAAATCACAATGTCAAGTTGGAACAAGAGAGTATCACGTACTACATGCAATGTTTACCTAATAGATCTTTATTATCTTATTAAACAGTCTAATAAGGCTGGAGTTCTTAAGATAGATAGATATCAGCAGTTCGCGGATCGGATTAGCGTTAGTCCGTCTCGTACGTTCAAGTGTCAGAACCTACGTCATAAATAAGTGGTTTCCCCATGTTCGCGTCTTCCGTAGGAAAAAACAGTGCCGCCCTCCCTCCAAAGGTATATTAACACGAGGCCGGCAATTAGAATGGCCGACGTTTATATGGTCATTACGTGAGCTTCAAGCTCACGGACACCATTGCGTTTTCGGATGCAGCGTCGAGTAAGAAAGATGGTCGTCAAAAGATGGCCGTTAAAAGATGGCCAAAGACTTGCCCAGGAAAACGCCAACGGTAGGTGTGAAGTGTATATGTCTCAGCTGGGGACAACCTAGGGACTTGATGCTGATACATCCGCTCACGGCAAAGAGGCTCGAATGAAGGTATCTACAAAAGCATAAGGAGGTTAAACTCGGTCAGCTTGGTGTTGTGGACTCTAGGGATCCACCTACCGAGCTGGGTGGTTATCTAATCTCCACGTGATCCTCACAAGAGATCACTTTTATGCATGTTGCCTCAATCTGTAAGTGAAAGTCCCAACGCCTTAGCTTCCGCAGCAACTACAGCAGCAACATCATCGAAAATATCCTCTTTCGCTTGCGGACTCCAATCAAGCACCTTACGCGCCCTTATAGCTCGACTTCTTGAGTTTGTGCCCCAGAAGAAAGATCCATACTCCCACACCTTATCTGCATCCTCCACGCTCAGGCTGTCAACAGTCTCATGCTTCAGAAATCCTTGACGTTTTGCTTCTTGAGCAATCCTTTCCGCAATAGCCTTCCAGCTAAAGTCGCCATTCTCGACGAAATAGAACCCGTTGGTTCCCCAATCAGCTTTCCCACCGCCCTGAGCAGCAGCTTCGATTAGCTTCAACCAGAGTTGGGAGAGATCGTGCACATGGACTGCGTTCCAGATATTCTCGCCCTCTTTGACCGTCAAAGCAGCGCCTCTTCGTAGACTACGGCTCGCTAGTTCGGGCACTTGAATGCTTCGCCGATTGCCGGGTCCATTCCCTGGGCCATATATCGTTGGTGGACATACGATTGCTGTTTTGACGCCCCTCTTGGCACCTTCGAGAATCGCCCAGTCGACTTCCCGATGAGGAGCGTTATCAGGAGCTGACGTCACTTCGTCAAGCCCATCCAAGTCATCAAAAATGCGATCCCGTCTGATGCCGTAGGTTTCCTCTGTTATGTCCTCGAAACAGATAACATCAGCGCCTGAAAGGTGAATAATAAACCCTGGTGTCTCTTTATCCTTTCGAGCGAGTCCTTCAATAATGGCCTTTGCCGCGCCTTCATGTTCGCAGCTGGCCCAGTGGCCGACAATGTCGGCTTTTGACACTTCATTAGCAAGCAACTCGAAGTCGTCTAGATCGCCGTAAACGGGTCGGACAGAAGGATATTGTTTGATAACAACATTGCATTTCTCTTTGTTTCGGACAAGAGCGGTAATCTCATACTCTGGATGTGCCTTGATCAACGTGTAAAGGGCATCACCACCCACGTAGCCAGTTGCGCCAGTTCTGGGCCCAAGTTTAGTTTGATTTCGTGCATCTGTGCGGTCATGAGTAAATGCATCACTTACACAAAGATTTTTGTCATTGTTGTCAATTTCGAGACGAAAAGAAATTTCTACAGTCTTGAATTCCAATGCTATTGACAACGTCGGGCAACCAGCTGATATGTAGATGAAGCCATTGACCCCCGCTCGCTACCACTCAGACAATTTTGCTTTATAAGCAAGAGTGCTCTCACTTATTTGTCATAAGGGGCGCTAAACTCAACCTGGTGCTATCGCGGTGAACTTCCCTTTTCAATTAGCTGGCGATGAGGTTAATTCCATTGGAATCGGGGGTATACAGAGTTGATTCTGGAATTATTTTATACGCAAGGTTTATCAAGTCGATTAAAACCAGCCAGTAGCGACGGGCAATAATATCCCTGGGCATCTAGTAGTTTACCGGTACTGGTTTATTAAAGTATATAAACTTATCTATTATATATATACGAGGGGTTCCCTATGGCAACCCCTGGTAGTTATTGACGTGCTTATAACTTGTCTAATTTTAAACGAATACCACTATTAAGGATTCTTAACGCAGATAAGAGAGGCAGACAAGACTTATCTTCCGCTACCAAGTCTGACATATCCCGCGTGAAAGCTTCTAGCAATTGAAGCTCTGCTAGGACCACATGAGATTCAGCTGTATGCATTGCGCTAAAGACCAGATAGGCGTATGCGACTTCAATTCGATAGGTACCAAACAGAAAGCATATAGTTACGGTATGTGAACACTGCTTTAGCAGTTCGCTTCCGGCTTTGATCACCTGTCTAGAAGCACTCAAAGCCATGGGGAGTTGCGATATTTGCTGCGTCGACTCGGGAGTAGTAAGCGAGGCCCTCTGGACCATGAAAAGTATGCATATGTAGCCAGCGAGCGTCAAATCGGCAAGCATCCAAGAATGTATCTTGCTTTCTATTGACCTCGCTTTCAAGGTGTCCTGTGAGAGTTAGACTCATGCGGTGGCCACATCATGTTCACTCACGATATCCCAATCCTTATAGAGATCATCAATTTGCTGACATAGGGCAATGACTTTGGCAAACGATTCATGGTCAAGATGCCCCGGGACCTTGTCCAGCAACAGAAAGAATTCGGCCAGGATAAAAGTAAGGCGCGACGTTAGGATAAACTTAACAGTCGGCACTTCTTGTGACACAGGTCGTTCACAGGACTCCAGGCAGGGCAAGGACACGATCCATTCCTTCATCTGAGCCGTCATGGCCGGAGGGTCATCGTAAACTAGTCGATGAAAGAACTCGTAATGCATGAGCTCCCAGAATCCTCGGCGGGCCTCATCAATGTTGTCTCGTCCCAAACTTGACGTGTAGTCAGGACTGTCTGTGTTATGTAAACCGAGCCCTATTGCATATTTGCAGACCAGTTGAAACATCTGGGCGCTCAGTCGCGGGTCCAGGGCGTCTGATGCTGCTCGTGTCTGCAAGTCTGGTGAGAAATATAACAAAAGGAGATAAAAGAGAGTAGCTACCTCATGATAGCAGCGATAAGATCTGTTGCGGATCCCACAGCCTCTCGCTGCCAATTTGGTAAGGCACGAAGACAGCAGATGTACATGCTTTTAGCATGATGAATTCCAGGGAAGTGAACATTTTGTTCTTGATCAATCACTGGCATTGCACAGCCTATACGTAGAATGTAGTAATATACCACAAGAATAGCCGGATCTAAGCGGATGTGCGGTAGCCCTATCATATCAGGTATTAGTTCAATAACCCTGCGGTCAACCAGACCGAGGAAGATATCAGTGGACATCAGCTCAAAGTACCCTAGTATGTTCTTAGCATTCAAGCAGGATCCGGAATATTCCCATAAGCTTACGTTGTATCCAAGTTTTAGCAAGCTCAGGCGGCACTTCGATAGTGGCCGTAACTGTCTCGACAGAAAGAGCCTGGAGATTGAGGTCTTGCACTCGTCTTAGCGCTTCTTCCAAGACTGCATGAGTATCCCGCTCAGGTAGACCCGGTGATGTCACCAGCACGTTCCCGGTGGCGGAAAGCCCGTCATGAGAAGCATCAGACGCTGCACTAGCGGATTGATCTCTGGAGATGGCAAAGGGTGTCGACCTTGAACGTTGTGGACCAGACTGGATATGTGTCGTTTCAAGACTGGCAGGGACGCCACTTTGGGGCGATGTCGTGGATGGTAATCCTGTATCCCTTTCAACACGTTCCAGACGTCGGAGAATAGTGTTCAAGGTGTCATCTGTCGCCCTATCCCTTGGTAAGAACATAAAGCTATGAAAACCAAAACCCAGCAGAAGAACCTTACATATGGCCGCCATATCTTTTGTTAACTTGCCGTACCTGTCGTTTTGGATAGATACAGTTGGTACCTAGATCAGCACATTTGCTACATGTCGGGATCTCGCGATCGCATCGGATCTGCTATTATCAGCATGGTCGATTACTACAGCTGAAAAACATCTATACTGTGGCACGCACTTTTTTGACCTTGCATCGCGTGCACTGCATGAGGAAGGGGGTCAGTGTCAGCCATCTACAGTAGCATCGCGTTCACATTGATCGGCGTACTTACGGAGAGTGGGTTGAGACGAGGTTCGTGTGACATAGCTGCTCCCGGAATGTGAAGGATTCAAAGGTCCGACCAAGGCTGGGTTTGAGGGGACCTGGACTTTTAATCCGGACTGACCGAAAGACCATTTCCGGATCGGACTTGGCAAAGTCCGGATGTCCGGAGCCAGATGAGTCATTGCCGGCGTGCCTTTCCCATGCACGGATCTTGAACTCCGCATTGATGAACGCTGGCTAATCAGATTTCTTCCATTACCAGTAGTATGACATCTTAGTTAAGGCTCAACCGCGAATCAAGCCAATTTATGCCCTGATCGGCAAAGGCTATCTAAATCCTGACGAGTCGTACGAGGAAATATCTTAAGCACGCCAATCGGAGGATCCTATGATCAGTTAGAAAGAAGAGATTTAACACCCTAAAGTTATGTAGTGTATCCTTTCTAGCTAGATGGAGCTTATTAGCGGACCCATGTAAAAGATTAGCCTGACCAAGTCAGAGAAAAAGTATTATGCTTGTTGAGAGAAGTCAATCTAGAACGGGTAGCTCTAACACGTCAAACCCTTGGTCTTAAATAGACCAGAGCGAGCCGAACAAAGCATGATGGCTTTCTTCTCTCTGTTCATGACACATCAGACCAGCTATCAGAAAACAGTTCCAGGATGGAAAACCCTATCTCCTTGATCAATTTGGTATACCCCCTCCTCGCTATTCTTGTCGGGGCTCTCATCTTTGCCAAAAGGAGACCAAAGTTTCCTATCATCAACAGCTACCCTGGAGACCTATTCCAACGCCGCGCATGCCACGAGTGCAACACGAACGCGAGAAGACTCCTCACCCGCGGTGCCGCGAAGCATGGTAAAAATCCATTCGCCGTCGTGGTGCCGAACGGTTTGAAGATTATCCTACCGCCGTCTCTGGTGGGATGGGCCAAAAGTAACAAAGATCTAGATCACCAGCAGCTTATAAGGGACGAATTCTTTGCCACTTTTCCCGGGTTTGAAGCACAGCTGGTTTTACATCATCCAAACAGGATGGTAATCAACATGATACAAGGAAAGCTATCAAAGAACGATAAAACATTGCCCATACTGAACGAATATCTGAAAGTTGGCTTGTCCGACATTTGGGGAGACAGCAAATCTTGGGGACCACTCGATTGGGTAAACGGGACAACGGGAGTTATTTCACGAGCAGCAGCATCAATTTTTGCTGGCCCAGAACTGGCCCGCGATCCCAATTGGCAAAAGACGTCAATGACCTATGTTCAGGAATATTTTGCTGCTGTATCAGAAATGCACGCATGGCCTGCATGGTTGAGGCCCGTGGTTCGATGGCATCTGCCACACGCGTCCGCCTGTCGGACCGCTATTCACCGTGCCCGGCTGATGGTCAACAAAGTCGTCCAGGAGAGGCGTCAGAAAGCAGAAGCAGCCAAGGACCAGGGACAGGAGGTGCCGGAGTACTACGACGCTCTTGCCTGGACACTCGAAGCTCCAGCTGGTAATCAATTCGAGCTCGGAGATGTTCAGCTGAGCTTGGCTATGGCCGCCCTGTTTACGACCGCAGAGGTTTTCCGACAAGTCCTTATCGAAGTCGCCCGTCACCCAGAGCTTGTTGAACCGCTGAGACAAGAAATTGGCGACGCTGTGGCTGATGAAAAGATAACTGCTGCATCTTTAGTCAAGATGGAGTTACTCGACAGCTTTATGAAAGAATGTCAAAGGCAAATCCCCCAGTTAGGTAAGACTGCTTCTTCTTGTTTGGTCTGCTTTACCTAATTTTTTTTTGCTCAGTTATATTGGAGAGATTAGTCACTCGCGATACTAAGCTCCCTGATGGAACCCTTCTCCTGCGAGGAACTCACATTGCAATTGATGGCTGTGAGAATTGGAATAGTGACATCTTCGACGATCCCGGAGAATTCGATGGACGGCGGTTTTTAAAGCGTCGTCAGGCAGGTGATAGCTCAAGCCAATTTGTCCAGTCAAGTCCGGAACATGCTCATTTTGGGATGGGAAAACATCAATGCCCTGGACGTTTCTTCGCGGGTACTGAGCTGAAGCTCTGCTTGGCTCAAATCATGCTCAACTATGATATTAGACTGAAGGACGGATATACATCCAACACTATGCAGGTCGGCTTTCTTACAATGGCCGACCCGTGTGCTCAGCTGGAAATTCGAAAGAGATGAAGTAGGGTTAGGGAGGGTCTTTTGCCGGCCAAGATGAATGGGAGAATAATAGATAGACTGGCGGTAAGAACAGATTAATACTTGTTACCACTAAAGGTTACCTCGACAGCAGAGTTTTGTATATACTTGTAAGGTTATATTTGTAATAATTCACTGGTTGAGGATCTGCTCTTTTTCTATATACACATCAAAACTAGCTATATTATTTATTCCTTCTTAATCCCTTTGTGTTATCTTGTTTTTCAGTAAACGCATTCCGAATCGCTAAAATGAAGAAACCAACGTAGTTTCCAGCGTCTATGCGCAATATAGGTCATCACTCACCGAGAGCAAATCCAGCAGCGATTCGTGGCTCATTGCTGTGGGGAAAGCGTTGAGGAGCGTTGAAGGAGCAGACGAACATTGATCCGGGGGTCAAGGACGTTATAGCTGCGATCGGTCCAAAGCTCCATTTCGTGCAAGAGGGAGACGGAGGGGCAATGGCCAACAAGTCCGGCCATCTCACCAACTGATCATTGCGCTGGCTAGATTAGAACATGACGGGTCTTGGCAATGCCCGAACCCCCGTGGAGACCCTTATCGAGACCCTTGTCCGAAACTTGAACGCCACACTCGAAATCTCTTTTTCGTATGTACTGTAACAAGATATCAACTCGAAATCTCCGCTTTTGACCGCTCAAACGTCACATCGTGAGAAGTAGGCGATTACCTCAGCGTTTGTAGGTCCGTTAAAAGATGCAAATTCTATTTTCACCAAGTGTTCCCGGTACTACAGCAATCATTTTGACTCATCCGTCCTAAGTACTACGTAGTGGCATGGAAATGGTAGCTCGGATCTCCCGTTGGCGCATATCCCTTGCCGCCTGACAGACCTGCACCTGACCAACACCACCCACTCGTTATATGTGATGGCCTGTTAACATTCTCAAACTCTTTATTTCGACAAAGACGGCCAACTCCATATTCACAACCGCATTTTCACGCACCTCAACGATATACGCAGATCACCATGACGGCACCTGAACGACTCCAAGAAGCTGACTTAGCAACCTTTCCGATTGGCAAAGCCGACAGGGGCTAGATCTAACTTTCCACTCAAGCTAGCTTACCTGGTCTCCATCCTGATCTTCGAAGACGGCAGCCTCCTTTGTGGTACGTCATACCATCTACCCTTCCTCGACTGGGCTTAACGAGAAAGGCCAGGTCCCAATCACTGCTGTTTAGGAATTGGCCAGGTCACACAGCTGAGATCGTTAGGCACGGCGGTTAACCCGTCGGCAAAAGCATGTAATATTTCGAGACTCATGCCATACTTCTCCGGCCTAGCCCACAGTTGCTTGCATGTAACAAATAGGTGGACTAACGTATAGAGTCTTGAAGATAAAAAACCCTCAGGTTTATTCCGTACTCGCGTATGACCTTCCCCAAATCCAGTGCCCCTCCGACTCTGCAAAGTCCCAGTCAGATCTCCTGCAATCGAGTTAAGCGGCTTCAGGACAATAGTTGCGTCCGTTGATGTATTGTCCGCTTATTCTAGGAATGTGATGCTTGCTTGGTTGCTCAAGTCTCGACTTTCTCCGCCCCAAAAGCGTGAAGACAGAGACTGGGCCTCCATATTGTATTACCCACCTGTAGGTTCTAGAATCCATGAGCCATGATTAGTCCAGGAAAGTAAATTCGCAGGCTCCTTTGTCTATCTTTACACCCTGTCGTGTGGCCTGTAATCCACGCGGGTGATTTAAGACCGAAGTCTGTTCGTCTCCACCCGGCAGCCGCGTGTTCGGCCATCAAGTTTAACAGCGCTATCGTAGAGGATGTCTAAATTGGGCGATGATACATCATGTCACATCTATGGTCATTATGACTCATAACACGCCAAGCTATATTCAATGTACCTCAGTCTGGGACGTGCTTGAGTTGGTGAAAAGGAGACAGTTATCCATGGTATCTTGTTATATATAAGAGCAAACAACCCCTAACTTCTCTGGAAATGCGCATACACATCATCTCATCTTAATCTGTGCTTGCCTACCGTGACTAACCTATGACAGGGGCCTGCCTTGTAAGTACTCTTTTTTCTTCCCGAAGCCTCAAACCATGATGAACGATATTTTGCCGAACCGAGGTTTGTGCAACAATGAAGACCTATTTTGAACCGACATCGTCTGACATTCTAACTTTGGCTCTTACTCTTATTTTTCAATCTTTCTTGAGCAGCCTCTGACTTATCCTCTTATCCCTTGTTAGGAGCAACATCTATTTTACCCTTTGGTCCATTGAGCTGGTAGGGTCGAAAGGAGGCAGCGTTCAGGAAAGGTGAAGCCAGGCACCGTCGAGAGACCCGGGACTTTAGGAAACAGTTAGTGTAAAGAAATCTTACTTCCACGCTATTTGGACTGTAATCATCAAAATTATCCGCGAATGTAACGGAGGCGATCACGTCTGATTATGTCACCATAAGTACCTGGATGAAATTAGGAAGTTACAAGATAGACAACTATGCAACACGAGAAGGCTACTTCGAGTATTATATCTAATGAATTCCACATGCGTTTTATTATTATAGAAAATTGCTCATAGAATATTGCATGCTGTTCCATCTGGGTTATTGATCTACGACGCCCCCGGTTAGTCCTACCCACCAGAATGTCGTGTCTTCAATCTTGCTATACCTGGTGTGGTTTTAGGATAGCCAAGTCTATCTTCAGCGCAAGGTTTATTATCATCTTATGCTTTTCTAGACTCCTGGTAAATGAACCGTTCGACCGACTTCAAGTTGGCCACGGAAACCCTGCACCTACCAAGCGGCAGCAGTCGTGGACAAACTGGAATCGATTAAGAACCGCCATATCTCAGAGTATGGCGCAATCCATAGCTCAAACCTGTATCTGGCGTGAAGTTTAAAACCCGAGATGTTTTGAACAGTTCCAAGCCATGTGCCGCCGCCTTTACCTTCAACCTATCCCAACTCTCTTCGTCCTACACAGCTGTAGGTTACCGGTGATTTCGAGACCCCGTTGGCTCCCGGAATCAAGGGAAGACTGCAGAATTGACTCGACGTACATAGTCGCACCTTCCAACTGTGTCCACGCGAGACCCGTGGCGACTTCTACTGGATTGATCTCATGAAGGCGGTCAGACATAAAGACTGGCCCCCCAACATAGGAAGTCAGGTTTTCTCTGGTGATGTTGATTTGAGTTTTATTGGGTATGTTAAGAGGAGGATGTGGTTGTCATCCAACTTTTGGGAGATGTTTCTGATACCTCCGAAGCCCTCTCCCCTGCTGTTGTCCCAGACATCGTTCCTTTGTTGATTGTGCGGACAATGTTGAGAGCAGGCTTACGATACACCTTCTCGATAAGCCTTTTCAAGTTACACACACCGGACTTTCGAGCATACGACTCGACAAGCTCCTCCAGTGCATCCCTGCCAAGGCGAACGTTGACGTCCTGCAGACTGGCGGCATTCCTCGCCGCCGGGCCGAGATATTTCTCGGTAATAGCAATTTTCTCGTCTAATAAATATCCCGGCAGCTATACAACCTCCATGCGATCGAGTAGAGGGCGAGGGATGGTGTCGCTTGAGTTCGCGGTGCAGATAAAAAGCAATCGAGGATATTTTTCGCTTCTCATGCTGAGTTGTGGACGTGTCGAGAACCCCAGTCGGAAGAGCTGAGGCTGTCGTGAGATGACAAAGCACAAGTATGACGAGAGAGGGGCGTATGTGCGACATCTCTAAATTCTGGGATGTGGGTAGGCCGGCCCAGAGTATTTCGACTTTGCGGAGCAGGTTTAGCCAACTACGACCCTGGATTCTGGGCTGTGTTCAACGACAGTAAGAAACCAGAGACGGCGAGTTTGAAACATAAGTCAGGAAAGAAATTTGCCTTTAGTCGGGGGTGGAGGTCCAAAGATGGGCAGTAGAAAGTGTAGGATGGTTAATCAGACACGCAATCGGGAATTCATGAGTGCTGTATCATGAAATAATGAATGTAATACATGTCTCCATCCTCGAGGTCTTCAATTGACCACCCAAGGCTAGGTATAAGCTCCTCCTGCTTGACTTCCAACTCGCTGGGGAGGTGCCCGATTGTCTTAAAAAATGGGCTTTGGGTGGCTCGATGGAGCCGTTAACTCAATTGATCCAAAACTTAGTGCGATTACACGCTAGAGCCAGAACTCCTTTTTAAAGGTATTCGCCCCGCTATTAATCTCGGCCTATTTGTTTTTCGAATAGGCTCTGCCGCTTAGCTTAGGGCAATGAAGTAAGTAGCTGGATCGCTGAAGCTATTCTTAGCTTAATACCGAGAAGTTGCCGTATTTGTGCAATTTGGCTCCGACCTTGACTCGGCTATTAAGCAGATACTGAATCGAGGGGAAAGGGTGAGATCTATATATTCGTCATTGAAATGTGTAGGTGATTAACTTGTTCTTAGTTGAACGGACTTCTGAAGCAGGAACAGTATTCTCCTACGGATGGCTGTTAACGAGATGGTCGTGCTTATCTTCACTGGAGTGAATGGCTATCTCGATAAGGTCCCGGTCAAGAAGATCAGCCAATGGGAAGTTGACTTTCTTGCATATGTCAAGGGCTCTGAAGTAGGACTCATGTCTACTATTGATCGGGAAGGGCCTATTAGCAAGAAAACTGAGTCTATGCTAAGGGGAGTAACGCAGACTTTCACTGATGCTTTTATTGCCTAGAGGACTATATGTAGTAAATTCATACTAGTTGTAGTATATTCTAATACTGCATCTAGTAATCTCCCGGTACTACAGGAGTGCTATAGTCAATAAGGTATTGATAGCCTCGGTTATTCATCAAGACCCTGGGAACTGAGCGTTGCTAAGACCTCTACTACAGATTCATTTTTCCTTAAAAGTATATTGACAGATTAATCTATTAGCCTACTTCGTTATACTCGGTTACTTTCTGAAAAGAAACAAAGAGACAATTCCTCAACTTCCTCCTCATCGCAATCCAAAGGCTTTATATATACCTTGAACTAAGGCTTCCATCCAATTGCGTTTCGCACAGCGGTAGTTATATCGCCCAGCTGTTTACCAGTCTTAACTAATTTCCCTTTGCTGTATCCTTCCTTGTATGCAATACGGTCCTCTCCTTCAATTGATCAGGTATGATTCTGTAGAACTACGCTTTGGGTAGAATGAGTGGTCTTACCTAGCAATGCCTGAACCCATCGCTTTGGGGATGCCTTCTGGTTCTCATCCCAGACCGTTAGAAGATAGAGTGCGGTTGTGCCGTATTCAGTCGCATGCTGGTGTACCGAAGCATTGAACTCTGGGTTGACACTCTTTGCAAGTTCAAGACGATTCTTTGTCGCTTTGGCTGCTTTTTCGATTGTAACAAATCTACTTTTACGATCATGGCGGTTCAGCCCAAGGTCGCGTGCCACGGGACCGAAGACAGTAGCATCGAAATGTACGTCATCGCCGAAGTATATATCGTTGCGGGCGAGAGAGCCATCGACCTCAATTCTGTCATGCCTGGCCAAGTCCAGAAGATTAAAGGTTTCGGCAGGTCGATTCGTAGTAGAGATGTTGTGTTCAAACACCATGTTCACGGCGTGGA
Source organism: Fusarium stilboides (assembly GCA_014822085.1). Taxonomy (NCBI): domain Eukaryota; kingdom Fungi; phylum Ascomycota; class Sordariomycetes; order Hypocreales; family Nectriaceae; genus Fusarium; species Fusarium stilboides. Next base: position 20,333 of record JAASAY010000649.1, read on the forward strand.
TATAGAAACCGTCATTGAAATGGTAAGCCTCTTGTGCAGCATGATTGATCATTTCGTAATCGATGTTTTTACCATCCCGCGGAAGGTAACCGTGATTTGCAAGAGCATTAAGACCCGGGCATGGTGATCGGCCTACAAGCAAAGCATATCGTTAGCATTCTGGCTTGAGACGTTCAGTCGATCACGGAAGGCTCACTATCAAAAGGTCCTGCAGCACGAAACTCGTGGCCGTTCGGCTCGTAAGATGCAAAGATCGAGGTTACGAGAGTCGTCAAAGGGAAAAGAGAGGCCTTCATTGTACCAACGATAACAAATTTGAGAATGAAGACTTGCAGGTAGTATGGTTGACTGTTTGTATTTACATATCATAAAGTCTAGCATTGGGCAACATAGCTATTTAAATATTTTGTTCCACCTCTTCCCCTGGCATAAGAGCAGACCAGTGGGGCCCTTGTCTCTATTGCATCGGGCCACCCAATCAGCAATCATGTTTAGTAAAGCTTAGAAGACCACGGTAACGCATGGATGAGGTAGAGGGTATGGTGTCGGGCTGCCTTGTCCAGCCACTATGGAGAGATGACAGGAACTTTCCATTGGAGGATCGTATTAACTCTTGTGTCGGGTTGACTTGCGCCTCAGTAGAATCGCCATTCGCTTACAGGGATCGCCAATTCTTTCTACTTTGATTGGCCTGACGCCCTAGTCATGATCTCAATGGGGTATAGCGTCTCCTTCAGCTACGACAAGTTTACACAACGAGCGTATGATAAGCGTATAGCAAGCGTATAGCAAGCGTATTGTCGTATCTGGATGGGGAATGGCTATGTATTGCGAACTGTGTTGTTCATCGCTTACTGTGGGCCTTGTTCGGTATACTAAGTTAGTCAAATGCGGTATTATTCCAAAATACTATTACAGCATAGATATATATCTAGATACCTTATTAATATCTCGAAGAGATAGAT
>JAASAY010000650.1:0-15128 GCA_014822085.1 Fusarium stilboides
CTTCACTTCACTTCACTTCACTCCTTCTAAAACAGTTCCATATTCACTTCTATACTCAGGACCACGATATATCTCTACTCAAGGGAAAAGAACTTATCTACACGACAGCCTGGTCTCCTCAACTGCAACCTAATCCGGCCCCATCCGTTGACACCCTTTCAACGAAAAACATGAACAACAATCTTGTCGCACGAGGGGAGCTCCTCCCATACAAAGGGGACTTTTACCTTTGGAGATATTTGCCTTCCGTTCCAGCTGCCGTCATTTTCATCATCGTCTTTCTTCTACTCTCAGGCGCCCATACATGGAAGATGATCCGCAGCCGCTTGTGGTTTTGCATTCCTTTTGTGGTTGGTGGATATCGTAAGTCCTTTTAGCTTGAAAGTTTACGAAAATTTGCAGCACTAATAAGTTTTGCGACAGTCGAAGTAATTGGATTCATTGGCCGAGCCATGGCCAACAACGCAACCGATCAACTCGGACCGTACATTCTGCAGTCTTTGTTCCTACTCGTTCCCCCGTCTCTCTTTGCGGCATCGATCTATATGACTCTTGGACGCATTATGCGTGGTCTCGGCCCCAAGGCGGAAAGCTGTTCCATCGTCCGAGTAAAGTGGCTTACAACTTTGTTCGTTCTGGGCGATGTCTTCTCGTTCTTGATCCAGAGCACTGGAGCTGGTATGTCGGCAGCTGGCAACGACCCTAGTATGGGAGAGAATATCGTCATCGGCGGCCTGGTCATACAGATCCTCTTTTTTGGCCTCTTTGTCGTCGCAGCCGTTGTTTTCCACCTACGTTATCGCAAGATCGGAAAAAACTGGAGAGCCGATGTATCGTCAAACACAGCATCAGTCTTCGAATGGGAAAGGATGTTGATGATGCTGTACGCAGTTTCGGTCTTGATCCTGATCCGATGCTTCTTCCGCATTGTCGAGTACGCCATGGGAGCTGATGCTTACCCGTTGAAAAACGAGTGGACACTGTATACCTTTGATTCCTTGCTCATGGCGGTCGTGATGGCCATATTCTACATCTGGTATCCTTCTCGCGTTCAGGAGTTTCAGTCGCTGGAGAACCGAGAGAGCGCCGATCTCGCTTATGTCACAACGGAGGCGCACCTCAATAGGGGATAAGCAGGCAAGCAGGACATATGTAGTTCTTTTGTGCCCCAAGGCTTTATACTTACTGAAGATGTGATGTATGGCTGAGTGTCTTTCTATTTGTCAGTCGTTACTTATTTGGGGTAAACGCGGCCGGATCCAGGGTGTTGGCATTATGTCCCCAGGTTGTCACTTGTAGACCAGTGTGGTTTTCTTTTGTCTTGTTTCTAGTTAAGTTATAATAGAATTGTCATCTTACCTGAGTACCTTTCCAAGTCCCATGTTGGTGTTTCTCTATTGCCAAATGCTGGCCTAAACCATCACTATTTTTGTCGTAGTCTTAAGTGACCCCATTCCATATCAGAGCACTTTATGCACGTACTCCTGACGTATGATTATGCATCATCCGATTCTCCTAGCGACTTTTCCTCGAACGGGACTTATTCCAGATTTTGAACTTGCTAAGAAATGAAACCCCGAGAAGTTGCCACTGGTCTCGCCTTATTCACAGACCATTGCTAACTGCATTCCGAAATTTGGTGTTCCTTACTCATGCAATGTCTATCAGAGGCTCTTCAGTAGCAAGCACCATTTAAACTTGCAATGCATTCTATCAATGCGTGATAAACTGCCAGATCCAAACGGTTGAGTTGGAAGACTGAGCTAAAATGGTTGGTAAGCTAGAAAATGCCTCATGCTACTGGTTAGCTCTTGACTCCACACCAGAACTCAATGATTTCATCCCCCACCAAACTTCGTTCGTTTATTCCCGCCGCGAGAACTGGTAAAAGCGGCGCAAAGTTGTTACTTATACTGCCCCAAAGACAAACCATTGAAAATGGCCATCCTAAAAGACATGCCTCTTCTAGAAAGCATCGCTTCTTGCTGGGATCGCTGTATCCAGTGGGCATTCTCGAAAGAACCTCGAGTCTGGATCATCGCCACTTTAGCCCTGGCTGCAACGCCCCTGGTATTCAGCATCTATCGCGCTTCCTTCTCATCATTAAGAGCTGTACCTGGTCCATTCCTGGCTCGCTTCACAGACCTGTGGTACTTGTGGAGACTATACCAGGGCCACTTTGAAAAAGAGAATCTAGAGTTGCACAACAGATTTGGTGAAGAAACCACCATAGGCTAAGAATGAGCATATTCTAACAAAGTTTTAGGTCTTGTTGTTCGGCTGGGTCCCTATCGCTACTCCTTCTCCAACCCCGACGCTCTACAGGCCATTTATGGACATAACGCCGCAAGCCGGTTCCCCAAATCGCCTTCGTATCGGCCTGCAGCCCCTCCAGACCCTGAGAGATGGACGCTGTTTGCTGATGAAGATATTCAACGACATGCCAACCATCGTCGGCTTTACCAGAGCACATATTCTATGTCATCACTCGTCACATATGAAGCCTACGTTGATGAATGTGCTGATCTCTTCTCGCTTCGACTTTCTGAGCTTGCTGATGCAAAGATCCCTGCAGACATGGGCTACTGGCTTCAATGTTTTGCCTTCGACGTGATCGGCTTAATCACCTATTCCAAGCGTCTTGGATTCTTGGATCGAGGTGATGATGTTGGCAGTATCATCAAAACCATCGATAATGAGATGGTGTATTTTGTTGTCGTCGGTGTATACAGCTTTCTTCACAAGCTACTTTTCCCCATTCGCAACTGGCTGGCTGGGAACAAGGGTACTGGCCGCACTTACTTGATGAACTTCACCAAGGAGAGAGTCATAGAACATCAAAGCCGACCCAATTGTGTTACGACTGAAGATGCCGAAGCGAACAAAATTCCTCTGGACTTTCTCTCCAAGTTCTTCAGCAAGCATTTGGCCGATCCTACCAAATTCACCATGTATCATGTGCTTGCTGGTTGTGCATCCAATATTGTGGCGGGATCTGATACCACCGCTACCAGTCTATCTGGCATTCTGTATCATTTGATCAAGAAACCCGAAAGCTTGCAGCGACTAAGAGATGAGACGAAGCAAAAGGCTGAAAGCGGAAGAGTGACGTGGACTGGAAGCCAGGGTATGCCGTACCTACAAGCAGTAATAAAAGAGGCCTTAAGATTACATACAGCCGTCGCACTGCCGATGGAACGAGTAGTTCCTCGAGGTGGTGTTGGGATCTGTGGCTATCACTTCCCTGAAGGTGTAAGTATATACTATTGGAATTCCGAGTTGCCTGTTCGAACACTGAAGAGTCATAGACTTATGTAGGCATCAACAATTGGGTTTACCATCGCAACAAAGCCATCTTCGGGGAAGATGCTGAAGAGTTCAAACCTGAACGCTGGCTGGAAAGTAGCCAGGAGCAACTGAGCTTTATGAACAGAAACTTGATCTCGGTACGCAGGAACTACCTTGAAAAGATTTGAACTTGCTGACTTTGAGTTTCGCAGTTTGGTGCTGGGGCAAGAACTTGCATTGGCCGTCATATTGCGGCGCTCCAGATGTGTAAACTTGTCCCGCGCTTGGCTAGTGACTTTGACTTGACGCTTTATGACGATATATCTAGTCCTTCTAAACAATGGACAACAAGGAATTACTTCTTTCTGAAACCGAGTAACTTTAGAGTCGTGTTGGAGGAGAGGAAATGAGATCCAAGTAGCAGGTCCTGAGTTGCTTTGACTCTGTCCTGCGACACGAGAGCCGATGTCTCATATTCTGCCACCTCGCCTGAATTTTTACTTAGCTAATCAAGGTGCCGACTTATCTGGATCGTTCAACTTAGTTGCCGGAGAAGGTCAGAATGAGGAGGTTAAGGTGTTATATAATATTGGAGGGAGTAAGGAGTTTGAAGGTTGCTGTCAAACCTCGATACGGCTATCGAGAAATTCGGGCGTATGTGTGTAAGAAGAACTCAACATTGTAACAGTCCGAAAAGAGGTTCAATGAAGGTGGAGGCGACAAGATGTGATTCAGGTATCGGACTGCACTTCAGAGGGATCGGCCGTACTCGCTGGCTGGGGTGGTCCTCGTACATTACAGTGACTGACCATCTGCCTTCATTTGGTTGGACAGCCTTAGGCCTCTTGCGTTGCAGGCTAGTCAGGTGCTACACAGAAACGACAGTCTTTTGCCTGAAAGAGTCAAGCGAAGGCGACCGTGGTTACATAGGGTTGAATTCGGTTTCGGTTTCGGTTTCGGTGTCGATCTTTCTCCACGAGCTTAACTGTGAATCAAGACTAAAACATCCGTGCAATCTTAGCATCCACGCACTAGGAACGAATAACATGGTTATGACATTAGATGACGCTCGGCACTCAAGAAACCCTGCTATTCTTAGACCCCCCGTCTGTCTGTGCCATGAGGCAATGCAGATAGGGGCTGCTCTAAGCCTATACAGTTATACGCGTATCCACGCCAGTCATGTGGCGCCCTTGCTGTTTCAGTAGTGATCATGCCTATCAGTCACTCTCTTGCGTTACAGTGGCTGGAGAAGCCAATTGTATTGACCTAATTAAACGGCAGTCGGTCGATCGTGACGCTGGGGCCAGCCGGTAATAGACATTTTCCCGAAACCGAGAACATTTTTGGGCTATGGCCGCGTGTTGTTGCAAATTGATGTAGTAGCAGTTAGTATTAAATACTCATACATATCTGCTCTTTGTCGAAGGCTACCCCACGAACATTCACCTCTACATCGACTTGTCTTAGCAACAGTTTCATCGAATTTATCACAATGGGAAACGCGCAATCCCTCCTCGATCTCGCCGCCAACCGGTGGCCGATCATTCTCACTGCACTGGTCGCCTGTTTTGTGGCCGCTGTCGCTCCCAGGATCGGAAACGTGTTGCGATTGTGGAGTATTCCAACTGTTGGTGAAGAGCTTGGAAACACAGAAAAGCGCAGACAGGCGTATTTGGGAGGAGCTAGGAAACTGTACTCAGCCGGGTACCAGAAGGTAAAAGCACTTGGTGACTCGTGGGACATGTGCAAAGCTCACAGTCGTTCAGTTCAAAGATGGAGTTTTCCTGATCACTACATCCCGAAGTATGCCCCTTATTGGCGAATGTCGTATGACTTTCTGAAACTAATGTCTCTAGCTTCTCCTACCATCGTGATATCACCCGACTTTCTCCCCGAGCTCAAAAAGCTGCCTGATGCTACACTAAGCATGGAGGCCGCCGTCGATGAGGTGAGTAAACCTGGGTGGCAAGTTATACCCTTTCATCTCACCATGTCGGCAGTCAATGGAGACCAAGTACACCAAGATCGAAACATCAGTGCCTATCATTCCACACACTATCAAAGGAGAACTGACTCCCTCACTATGTAAGCCCATGCCACGAATCTGAGAGCTAAGCAATCTCAACAATAGCTTGATCCGCAAACGCTGTGAAACCACGCTAACAGTGACCAGCTCGACTGAGTCTGACTATTGCAAGTGAAGTCAGAGAAGCTCTAGGCCTTGCCATGCCTTCTTGTGACGACTGGACAGAAGTCGACATTCACCATAACCTCTTGCGAATTATCGGCATGGTATCAGGCCGCATGTTCATCGGCCCAGAGCTTTGTCGCTCCGAGAAGTACCTCGATGCAGCAATCAACTATACCATGGAAGTCATGGGCGCTCAACGTGCCGTGCAAAACATGCGCCCTTGGCTACGACCATTCCGAGCACAGAGTCTTCCCGAAGTCAAGAAACTTTACCAACGCATCGCAGAGGCCGAGGCCTTTCTCGAACCTGTGGTTAAAGGCAGAATTGACGCGATGAATGAATCATCGTATGAGAAGCCCGACGATCTTTTGCAGTGGCTTATCGACGGGAAGGACAAGTTTCCCGACAAGAATAGCCAGAATCTTGCCAAGGTTCAATTGGGCCTTACTTTTGCAGCGGTCCATACCACGACGCTGACTGCGACCAACGCGTAAGTCTTTCTATGCACCTGCACCCGTTAGTATGATTTTGACAAAGGACAGATTCTACGATTTGGCGGCTTTGCCAGACCTACAAACAGAGCTTCGAGATGAGATCCGAGAAGCACTATCTCAAAGCGGGGGCTACTTCACGAGTAATGCCCTTCAGTCCATGAAGAAGATGGACAGTTTTCTCAAAGAAACTCTTCGAGTCCACCCCGCGACAATGGGTAAGGCATATTCTAAAAAGTTCGAGTTGCACAACTGACACCCACCTCATAGCTTCCTTCCAACGGAAAGTTTTGAAGCCATTCACTCTTTCCAATGGCCAGGTTATTCCGGCTGGCGTAACTATCGAGATACCTGCTGTTGCAGTCAGCTCCGATTCCAACCTCTTCCCGCATGCCGACAAATTCGACCCTTTGAGGTTCTACAGACTTCGCACTGAAGCCAAGGAAGGCGGGTCAGTTGACAAGGGGGCAAACAATCAGTTCGTCAGCGTGAACCAGAGCAGCTTAACGTTTGGATACGGTCGACATGCATGCCCCGGGAGATTCTTTGCCGCAAACGAGATCAAGATGATCTTGGCTCATGCACTACTACAATATGATGTGAAGTTGGCGGGCTCGGCAACTGAGAGGTATCCTAACATGGAGTTTGCCCATATGGTAAGTCAATGAACCCGAGTGGTGTTGTGTGTACTGACTGAGGTTGTAGTCGATTCCGGACCCTTCTAAGAAGCTCCTTTTCAAAGCGATTGAGCTGTGAGGCCGCTTGCAGATACGGTAGGCGAAGGGCTAGAGGGCGAGTTTGTTAGGTACTGGGCTTTGGAGAACATGTCGATGTTAGGTGGTTAACCAACTGAAACACCCAGCAACAATCTCTATGGCGAGTTAAATTCGTGATTAGGCATACATATACATACATAAACTTTCAAGAAGCTGTTCTCTTAGGTATAGGAAGCCCGCTCCAGCTTTAATGCCAGCCATCCAAATTCCTTATCTTTTAAGATAAGATGAGATCAAACTCGATCATGTGACTCACTTCTGAAAGAGGCCTAGTGCTTACAGTTTGCTTGGTACAAACCTCAGGCAGACATTCGCGTGATGAATCTCGGCTCTTACTCGATTGGTATTGGGCTGAGGATACAAAATTGCGCCGCAAGAACGCTTCTCACCTGTTTTTCGAGAGAACGGTTGCCTAAATCTGGATCTTGGACTTTGAAAAGTCGCTCAACTTAAAGTGCTCACATATCCCCAACGTCTTGATCTGTCTGGTCTTGTCTCGTTCACATCACAACCGCTTCAGATAAGCTCCAGCAGCCATGGGTGGCCCACTTTCCCCTAAGCGCGGTTATCGCGACGATCCCGATGCCCTATCTCTTCATACGACGCCTGGAGACACCTTCACTGAAAACGTCGTCGATGAGGGCCTGGATACTGCTGGCCCGCCACCGCCAGCCTACCATGATGCTACTGCTAACAACGACATGGGTCGAATGACAATTCCCCCTCAAGTCACAAACGACACCGTTCTAGAAGAGGATAACTACTACACTGGTGTTGGCTTGCCTGAGACTCATATTGCCTATGAGTCACGTCGCATTGGTAGCAAGCGCACCCGCATCGGAAACGAGGTGATTCCGCTCCAAGACAAGCGTTCTGACCATGATCCCGAGTTTCTGGAGTCTTGGATCAGAATCATGTCGCGGTACCCGCCCTCGCCCTACATCAACATTGTAGGCACGCATAGGCAAACGAAACGCGACAAGGACGGGAAAAGCAGTAGTGAGGAAGTTACCGACTTTCGAATCATGGTCAATCTCCAGAACTACCTATGGCCCAACTTCATCCCCAACGCCTTAGGTTCGATGAGCCTCGTGACCGCGGAGAGCGGCGAGAAGACGTATCGAGGCACTGTCCTGAAGAAGCGCGCGCCTGGAGCCAAGGGAGATATTGAAGTCGGCCACGACAAGCCTGACTTAAAAGAATGGTGTCATCGTTACTGCGCCAAAGCAACATCAACTAGAGTGTAAGTGCACCCCATACTGCTATGTATTGTTTCTAATGCCCTCCACAGATTCCGTCTAACTCGTACTGTTACTGGCTTCGATGAGCAACTGTTCCGCACTCGTCTTTCGGGTTTGATCAGGAGCACAAACTACAAAGGCAGGCTCAGCATTGAGTTCCCCGTCGCCGATCGGGCTGTCGACATTTACTCTTCTAACCGCCTCAACACGTGGCGGTTGATGACTTGGCTTCGCTGGGTCTTCTACTTGACCTTCTTATGGATCCTTTCGTGGCCTGTTCTGTTCTTCAGCACCAAGCGATATCGAGTCGTCCGTGCTGAGTGGCCCTACTCTAAGGTCAACGCCGAGGGACAAAAGGTATACACAACAGTCAGCGAGGAACAGTGGGTCAGCAGATACGGGCCTGCAATCAAGCAGCTGTGCTTAGATCGGTATCAAGGCCTGGCAGGTGACACATTTCTCACTCAGGTACTGGAACGAGAAGAGACGCATCAGGAGAACAATGGCCAAGTCGATGGTCGAGCTGCTCTGAGTGCTGCCGCTGCAGCTTTCCAGGGTGGTCGCTTCAATGCTGCCAGTGGTGTGAGTAGTCTGATGCGGTTTGCTGGTGGATCTAACGACCAGACCGGATGGGGATTTGATACGTAAGGCCTAGCTGAAGGATTTATGGTGTGGATGAAAGTAAAATCAACATTGATGAGAGCGCTATAGCTCTCGCTAGTGTTGGGTATGACTGGGCTTTTAGAGTGTGAATGAATAATCTTTCCTGAAGTTAACTTTCATCGCAGAGAGGATACGTAGAGTCCGTTGTCAGTAGGTATGGAAAGCAGAAGGGGTACTGTCTAGCAGCTGTGGCTCAACGGCGGAATTCTATTCGCAATATTACAGCAGCTGCAGTCTGATATGAGCCAGACGATCTCATGTGGTCCGAATTTCATCATCCAAAGGTACTTTTGTGCAAAATAAGTTGCTATAATATAGTCTAAAAGTTCCAAAGACTACTTAGTAGGTATAACGGAAATACTTGTTCTCCTTATCAGTCATGGTCGACCAGACCTCGGGAGACATGTAAGAATCTTCCATCTCCTTGCTCTTGTCATTGCGTCTCTTGTTCGCCCAGACGTAATACAGGAACAGCGCAAATGTAGTCACTGCGCAACCAGCCTGGGTGCCCATGACAGCGAGTTTAGCGGGACGGAAATCAGGAGCATCCTTAGCTTGGAAGGTTTGAGGGCCGATAATGTTGCCAAGTGAGAAAGATCCGCTGACGATGGCGGCGGCGAAGGCTCGTTTCGTAGCTCCTCCAAAGTTTGCAGCCGTCCACTAGACACAAATTAGCTAGATAATAGAGTTGCCTGCGCGGATAACTTACGTTGTAGTAAATAGTCAAGGGAGCGATAACTGCGTTGACAAGGTAGATACCCGCGAGACAGCCGGCTTTGTTGGTGGCGGGGAGGAATGACATTAAGGCACCGCCAATAATACTATTATATTATTAGTGGATGTAGGAAATATTGGGGGGATATACATACGCAGGGATAATACAAGCAATGATCCATGCCCAACGGTGTGACTGATGGCGAATACCAAAGCCAACAGCCAGTATGAAGAAAATGCTAACAGCACCAGATGGCATGTTCATAAGCGCAGCCTTCTTGGAGTCATATCCCAAGTTGCGGATCAAAGTGGAGGAGTAAGTAGTCACCACACCAGAAGAGACCGAGAGCTAGCCAATTTGTTAGAGTTGGTGTGTAAAGACAAGGACAGGGGACTTACCAGGACGACGGAAACAAGCATGAGATAAAGTTGAGGGTCGCAAAGCGCTTCAAGAATTTCCCTAGGGCGGAACTTACGGCTCTCAATGCCGGTCTGGTTGACACTGACGTGCTTGAGTAGTGCGACCTTCTCACTGCTCGACAACCACTTTGCCTTCATTGGGGTATCCGGGAGGAAGAAGAAGGTGCACAATCCAATGACCACGGTGATGAGACCGAGTGTAAGGAACATGATGCGCCAGCCAGCAAGAGAGGCACCAGGCCCGATGTGCTGGAATCCATACGAGACCGCGCCACCAAGGATCTGTCCCAAGCCCAGACCAAGGTACCAGAATGAGAACCGGGGAGCCTGCTCTGACTTTGTGTACCACTGACTGCTGATCAACATCAAGGATGGTCCAATCGTCGCTTCGAAGATGCCCAAGAATACGCGAGATACGAGAAGGGTCTGGTAGTTGTGGGCGGCTGCTCCCGAGGCAGTGGCGATGCCCCAGAAGATAACGTTTCCTCCAAGCCACTTGCCAGCAGGGACCATTTGCAGAAAGTAGACTGAGACACGTTAATTGTTATCATCGTGAGGAGAGGGGAGGCTGACTGTTGGGGATCTCAAAACAAAGAAGTCCGACGAATAGGAACGTGGCAATGTTGGAGAAGTCGTTTCCTTGAAGCTTGAGATCTTGGTTAAGACCCATGACAGCCGAATACTGGTGCGACTGTGTTAGATAGAGTACGTGCATGTACAGGGTCGGGAGATACGAACGTTGAGGATGACCTTATCGAGGAATTGCATCGTGTAACAGCAAAACATGAGGGGAACAATATGCCAATCGATCTTGCGTCTCATCTTGTCGATATCGACCGCTTCAGAGGCCTCGGCCGCCTCACGGTTCTGGTCCAGGAACTTCCATGCTGCGTCGACATTGCCATTGCCCGACGCGTCATTCTGAGTTGAGAAAGTGACCTCGGCCTCCTTGGTAGGAGTACTAGGCTGAGACATGCTTACAATATGACTGATCAACAGACACGAGAAGAAAAGTTAATATGAATGGAACGAAGAAGAAAAAAATAAGTTTGACAGCGGGTAGGCTACAGAATAAAAACGGTCTACCAAAGCAGGAAATAGATTAGCAAATTAATTGAAAATAAATTAAACTGGGGACATTTCTTACGCCGAGGCCAGTCGAGAAAGAAGAAAAGTGATAACTGCTAGTAATTTGTGATATACGGGCTTCGGGAACCTAACCTGAAACTGCTCCGGCACTGGCCATGTAGCAACCCGGCAAATCCCTCGTGTTGCATCGCATCGCAAGCAAGAACCGTAACGGCAATCTTTGTTGCCTCTCAACGCCTCGGGTACGGAGATCTCATTGGGGCGACAAGTCAAGGGGACAACAAAAGGCCCCTGCTCGATTGACGAGTATGGTCTGTTACTGTTGGTTCCCCCCTTGTCAATATGCACGGCAGGGATAGATGCATATCTTCGGCAAGACGACCTACCAGCAACAGCAAGGATCTACGCAAAGCTTGGACACAATCGAGACAATCATCCGAGAAACTCCTGTTGTTGGTTCTTCAAGATGCGATCCTTCGGACATCCTGTATCATGTCATTCATGGGTGCATGTAACAGATCATATGGCCAGACTGGCCTTGAGGGGCTGTCGCAAAGCAAAGCGAGGCGCAAGGAAAGACGAGAAAGGGGCGGACTTCGCCATTATGGGCAGGAGAAGATTCTGCATTGCACTCTTTCGCCTGAGCGAGCCTTGAAGTTTGATGTGAAATTTGCTGCGTGTTCGAATATCAGATTGCGAACCAGTTTTCCCAATAGGGGATCATTCAGATTTACCTTCACAAAATTGATTCCTCCCTTATTCAATTCTCTTCGACAAAGCACCTTTGTTCCAGAAGCTTTCATTCTCCGCAAATTCTGTCTTCTCGCTTCGTACCACCAACACCTTTGATCCTGTCCGACCGTCCACCTAGCCACAATGGGCTGGGTACTCAACGCCACTCCTGAGGTGGACAAGTCATCCGAATATCCAATGATTATAGCCGTCACGGTCGTCCTGTCGATACTCGCATTGGCGGTGGTAGGATCACGTTTATATATCCGCTGGAAAGCTCGTGGTATGGCTGGCGATGACTGGATGTCGATATTGTCTATGCTCTTTGCTCTCATCTACTCCGCAATCTGCATCGCTCGTAAGGTCAAGCCCACCATGTTGGTTCATACCCATCTAACTGGAACACAGAGACCCGGTATGGTCTGGGTTTGCCCATAAACGACCGACCGGATGAGAATCTCGTGCCGTATACTCGCATCAATTTCGCGGGGAGGCCGTTCTATCAATTGGGTATCAGCTTTTTCAAGATCGCGTTGCTAATTAGCTACCTGCGTCTTTTGAGAGGCACCGACCACAAAACTTATCGGGCTGTCATATGGTTGGCCATTGCATTGGTCTTCGCGGCGCACCTAGGTTGCACTCTCGCTTTGATCTTTGCATGCAAACCGGTAAGTTTACCTTCACCCATTCACGCTCCATTACTCACCTTTCGCAGGTTGACAGGTCTTGGAACCCATTGAAAGAAGGAACTTGTATAGCTGCAGGCCCGTCATTTACTGGTTATGCAGTCGTCACAATTGTTTGCGACGTTATTGTCGCGATTCTACCACTTCCTGTTCTCATAAAGCTCGAAATCAAATTGGGCAAAAAGCTTGGTTTAATCGGAATTTTTGCACTGGGCATATTTACAACAATTTGCTCCATTCAACGATACCTACAGATCGATCGAATTCAGGATCCCAAGGACGGTAACTCAACGATGTTGGTACTGTGGGGGACTATCGAGTTCAACGTTGGAGTAAGTAACCTCTCTGCCAGAACTTGAAGTTGTATTAAAGTTATTCCAGAACATAGTGTCATCACTCCCGTTTTTAGCCCCCATCTTCTTGAGGAGGGCGAGACAATACCGATCCAAACCGTCGGAAGAGTACAACAACACACCGAGCCGCAGCAGGGGTCTACGAAGTAACGGGTACAAGCTCAAGGACTTGAGTCATCACGGCAAAGCGAATACAGCTGTCTTCACGTCGGTCGCAAAAGAGTCTCGCAATGGTAGCGAGGACAATATCTTAGACGCAAGCGGCATCATGAAGTCTGTTACATATACAGTGGAGGTAGATCAGGCGACAAAGTCCAAGGGCGGGGAAAGCGAAGTATCATCAAGTACACGGATGTAGGATGAAGGTAGCATCTCGGTTCGGATGACAGGTAACGCTGGGCTTAGATTCTGTTATGCGGCTCTACTAGCTCCAGGCGGCACAGATCCAGGGGCCCAGCCACCGAAAATGATACAACTTTGACAAGTAACTCGGGTCTTACGAGACGTGAGCCTCGGTACAAGCGACCCATGTACCAACTTAGGGGCCATTTCGGAGTGACCAGAGCCAAGGGTGCCGGCTATCAGCACCCTTGTTACGGGAGCTCCCCGGCACAGCAGGGTTATGCGGGAAAATCCTTCTAGGCCCGGAGGAATGAACGGGTAGCCAATCTTGAAGGGTTCTTACGCGATGCGGAGAAATCACGCTTGTTTCCGTTATATGAGCAAAGACTGAACTGTTGGTTGCTGCGCAAAGATCCTGGCCATTCTACCTCGAGGAACTGTTATCAGTGGTTGAGTATACTCGTATGACAGACAGGGATTCTGAAAGTTTTTAATAGCCGCACGTACGATCAAAGAGGGGGGCGTCGAGAAGTGCATTGAGTGATCTTCACGTGCCTCAGACCGACCATCATACAAACATAGTACTTCTGCCAGATTCATGTCTGCAAGATTCATTTCTGCCAGATCGACACCTAACAACAGAGAGAACATCGCCATCACAATGACCGTCTCCCAGAGCAACCCTGTACTTATTATCGGTGCTGGTATTGGCGGCCTACTTCTTGCTCAGAACTTGGGCCAGCATGGCATCCCAGTCCGAGTCTTCGAGCGCGACACTGATCTTGAAACCCGTGGCGTGGGCTGGGGTCTTACGTTACACTGGTCGCTGCCCGCATTTCGTTCGCTTCTGCCAGATCGTCTGGTAAAACGCCTGCCAGAGGCCTATGTCGATCGATCGGCTGTCGCGGAGGGATTGTCGTCGACATTTCCTTTCTTCGACTTGAGCACAGGGGAGTTGAAAGCATCGACTCCAAAAGCCCCAGAATCCGATCGCATCAGGGTAACAAGGCAAGGTTTGAGAGCCATCTTGGCCACTGATATAAATATTGAGGTACAATCACACTACTCTGCTATCTCTGCTCGAATTAATCCTTTGTTGCCATCTAGTGGGACAAATCTCTGTCTGGGGTATCCTCTACATCTAATTCGGTAACCGCAACGTTCGAAGATGGCAGTTCCGCGATCGGGTGCTTGCTTGTCGGATGCGATGGTGCCCAGTCCAGGACTCGTCGCGCCCTTTTTCCTGACTTGGAGACATACAAGATTCCCGTCCGGATGCTAGGCGTCAAGTTGGAGCTATCCCCTGAACAGATAAAACCCATACGGGACCTGGACCCTTTCTTCCTGCAAGGTACCCACTCGAAGAACGACACATTTGTGTACGTGAGCTGTAAGTATGATGCTTCCGCTTTTGATGAGTATTGCTCATCGGAAACAAGTACTCGATGCGCCCGGCAATCATGAGGGCAACTCTAATCCATACGTCTGTCAGATGTGTGTGTCCTGGCCATACAGAGAGGGTTTCTTCAACAGCCAGTCCCCGATTGAGATTCCAGAGACGGCTGAAGAAAGTCACAATCTGGTACATAGATTTGCCGAAACGTGGGCAGAGCCTTTCCGGTCCCTGGCCTTGAGCATCCCGACCGACGTTGAGTTGAAGGGCCTCAAATTACAAGATCTACCCCCACCGCTGGATCTGCGCACGTCAGGCCGGGCGGTACTTCTAGGAGACTCTATTCATGCTACAGCAATGTGTGAGTCACGTCCCCCTTCTTCATCCTGATACACAACGCTAACCGAATAGACCGTGGGGAGGGCGCAAACCATGTAATTCTTGACGTTGAGGAGTTTGTGAAACGCGTAGTCCCAATTGTCACGGAGGGCGGTCAGGCTTCAGCTTGGAGATCGGTTCTTGATGAATATGAGCAAGCTGTCACAGCGCGAACGCGTCCCAGTGTGCTGGCCTCAAGAAAGGCTTGCCTAGATGCGCATAACTGGAAGAGTATTAATAGTGCTAGTCCGTTATTAACAAAACGGACACCTTTAATTAAGTATATAGAGGGGGCTTAATTAAAGCGCTGTGGCTAGTACTTTTATAGGGCTTAGTATTATAACTTTTCTTATTATATATTTTATTTT
>JAASAY010000651.1:0-47269 GCA_014822085.1 Fusarium stilboides
AGTAAATAAGTAAATAAGTAAACAAGTAAACAAGTAAACAAGTAAACAAGTAAACAAGTAAACAAGTAAACAAGTGTTGGAGTATCTTAATGCCCCAACTAACGAGTACGTCGTTATTTGTACGTCAGATGCTACGGCTGCAGTAGGGCTTGTGGCGGAGGCATATCCTTTTCGAAAACGATCCAAGTTCGTCCTCACCTTTGATAATCACAATTCGAGCAACGGCATACGAGAGTACCTTCGGATACGAGGGGTTAGGTCGTCCATGTTCCTTCAACAACGCCGTATTTGCGGGCTACTACCCAAGACATTGCTGCTCGTCTATCTCGACATCAGGGCAGCCTCAGAGAATACACTGCGTTGACTAGAAGAATGAAGCTGCAGGGCGACCTCTTCGCATACCCAGCACAAAGCAACTTTAGTGGCGTACGCTATCCATTGCCTTGGATATCGATAGTGCGGGAGCGCGGCTACGAAGTTCTCCTTAATGCGGCGGCATACTTACCCACAGAAAAACTAGATCTGGCTGCCGTAAAGCCGAATTTCCTAATTCTCAGCCTGTACAAGATCTTTGGTACCCTACGAGAGTTGATTGTCTGGTCGAACGGTAGGACACTCTACAGCGACTTCGCCGCCCTTGGGTCTCTGGTGGGACGGTTAAAGCTACCACTATGGGAGACGTGGTTGAGTGGCATCTCATGGCAGATGCTGAGGTTGCATTTGAAGATGGCACCACTAATCACTTATCTATACCTGACATTGCTTTTGAGACAGAATAGGTGTCGAAAATCGACATGTCTGTGATGTCGTTGCGAGCGAGATGCCTAACTAGTTGGTTCCTCAAGCGTCTTTGTGACTGGAGACACCGGGATGGTACTGCAATTATTATTATATACGGTCGTACTGATTCGGAGTCTCGGAGAGGAGCTATTTGTTTCAACCTCTGAGACGCCAAAGGCACATTGATCGATGAGCGATTGACCGCTATCGAATCTGCTGCAGCAAACATTTCCTTGCGAACAGGGTGCTTTTGCAATACGTGGGCAGGAGAGATTGCTTTTCATATCACAGTTGCGAGCCTTCACCGGTTGTAAAAGACCAAACGAAAAATACATCATGAAGCGATCCGGTTATGGAGTCATCCGCAAAAGGCGTCATCCGCGTTTCTATTGGACCTGTTTCAACGACTGAGGATGTCGAATATTTCTTCCGATTTCTGCTGCAATAACATGGCGCACCGTAGTAGTTCTTGAATGACTAAATTATAGCTACGAGTCGTGATTTTCTCGCAAACGTTTTGTCCCTCTCCTTCAGCGACAGCCAAGAGGTCTGCCATCTTTCCCTATCCTGGAACCTTAGTTCTGCAGCTATCCCTCGGCCTCACATAACCGTTACCCTGCCGTAATTCAAACACCAGTTACCAAACGTCTTCCTACAGAACGCATTAGTGTGTGAAATTGATGTGGGAATGTTAACTTGGAGATATCTCGTCCGAAATTATAGAAACGGACCAACACCCATTCAAAGAGACCGCTAATCATACCTGATAGCGAGCCGTAGCCCGCATGGATTTCAACACCCCATCTGCCGCTGTTTCCGAGACCCCACGCTGTTGAGAAATGATCTGTACTAGCGTATGTCTGGTATCACGAGCCATACGGTTGGCATCGCCACAGACATAAACAGATGCTTTTTCCTTCATAAGCTTGTTGACCTCGCTGGCATGTTCCTTCAAACGGTGCTGTACATAGACCTTGCTAGGACCATCTCTGGAGAAGGCAGTGATGATTTCGAAACCATAACCCAATGCCTTCTTGTAGTCCTACAGGATCATATTAGTACACCCATGGCCTATGTGATCGAATAAGGCACTTACACTCCACTCAGAAGCATAAATGTAGTCTTCGTCCACCCTACGGCATCCGAAGAAGACGAGTGTCTTCCCAACAGACCGCCCAAGTTGCGCCTGCTTGGCGCGTTCCATCACAAACCCGCGCATCGGCGCAATGCCAGTACCGGGACCAATCAGTATGACTGGCCTAGAAGGATCTAGAGGTAATCTGAAATTAGTCGAACGAATGTGGATCGGGAGACAAATCCCAGTGTATGTTCCCCTCGGGCCTCCAATCTCGTAAGCGGGTTCTCCATCGACCTCTCTGTTCTGCATATGCTTCAGTGCAAGGAGGTAATTACTCGCCACACCTCTAAATCTATCGGACCGACCAGTGATAGCCTGATCCTCGACCGCGACAGTGATTGATACTCTCTGGGGCTGGACGAGAGAAGATGATGAGATGGAGTAGTATCGAGGTTGGAGTTTGGTAAGACCTTCAATGATAGCCGAGAAGGGGACACCAGTCCATGGCTCTCCATCGCTAAGTATCTCAAGCGTCCTCGCGATGCTGTATTGCATCTTGCTGACCGTATCGTGGAAGCGAGTCTTGTCAGTCGCTAGAGCAGTCGCCTTTGCCTTTGCAGCATCGGTAGGCGCAAAGTCTGCCAGAGTGCCCAGCAGCTGGCGCGAGACTGGCGCACAGATTTCCAGTTGATGACGGACGATGGCATCAAAGGTCGTCGGTGTTGGAAACGGAACTTTGGTGGTCGGCTCAAAGGCTTCAACGTCAATGACCACATTCCTATCGTCCTCGAGACCAAAGACACGGAGAAGCCTGTCAACTTCGTGTCCCGGATTGACGGGCCACACCGCAATATGGTCGCCTGTTTGATAAGTCAAACCCGACAAATTGATGTCGACTTCCAGGTGCAGGCAGCTTCGAGTGCCAGTCGTGAAAAGTTCCCTTGACTCAGTCACCGAGGCGATGTACGGGTTGTGAGCATTGTATGGACCTTGGGTCAGACCGTCGAGGTGGAGCTTGTTGGGCTGGCCAACGTAAACACTGGGGGAAGAGCTGCACAATGAATCTCGCCGAATGATTCTGTAAACAGGCTCGTAGGTGACTTCTAGCTGGTGAAGGCCCATTTCCTTGGAGACGGCAGTCCACATGGTGTCTTTCCAGCTTAAGAAGTCTTCCTCTAGAGTTCCCGTTCCATCATTGCCCTCTCCTACGTCGCCGACTCTTTGCGCACCCAATCTCTGTAGTGCTTTGTCTACACTACGCCCCATAAGGTTATAGTGCTCATAAGTGCTATTCCCCAGGCCAAATATGGTATAACGAAGGCCTTCCAATGATTCGTCGGAGCCAGCATCTGTGATGAAGGTATAGAAGTCGACCGCATTGTCGGTAGGCTCACCCTCCCCATATGTTGCAAGGACAAACATGATGATTTTATCCTGAGGAATAGACCTAAGACTGTCGTAGTCGTAGTCTTCGAGATCAGCCACCATGGTTTCGAGGCCATATCTGGCTTTGCCCTCCTGGGCCAACCTGGCAGCGTAGTCTTCAGCATTTCCGGACTGCGAACCGTAGAAGATGACGCAGTCCTTGCCGCCTTCAGTCATCCTCTGTACGACATCTCTTGTCGGCTGCGCAGCTTCGCTGTCGAACGCAACTTTATCCGGTGCTTCCTTCAAGGGCCCATATTGCCATTTGACGAAAATAACCACGAAAGTGAAGAAGAGTGTGATGATAATAGTCCTAGATTCGAAGGGAGGCGAATAGTCTGCTATCCCTGACATGTTTGATCACTGCTCTCGAGCTGAGTTTTGTCACAATAAAGCTGTAATAACCAAGAAGATCTAACAAGACAGATGAGTGTGATAACTTAGGAACTTCTCGGTTCATTGATAAGACAGGGAAACACATTGGCTGCTTGGTGTTTGACAATGAGTTCAACGCCCTATCTCTCCCGATTATTCCTGGAATTTGTTACCGTAGCAGGGGAGACCGGGCCGTCGGGCAATTAGCGCGACAGAGCTGAGATCGGGGAAAAGCCATTAGGACTCGTTACCGCTGGATAGGATCATGAAGCCCGACTACAGTGTTTCGGAACCTGGAACCCGAGCCGAGATAAGCCAACAAGTGTCCGAGGTTGAGCGAGGTAGCTTGGCGATGTGCGGGGTGAGAGTTCAGTAGCGTATTTGGTTTGATGCAAACAATCTAAACGAGTCGGCTGTTTGAGTCTAGTAGATGAGAGGTGGCCATTCGATCATAAACAGCGGTCACCGAAAGGATCGTGGGCAGAATGATTGTTTATTGAGACAATTGCCACCATCGTCGACACAATTCGCTAGGTCTGGGCTGGACAATAGACGGCTTAGAAGATAGCTAGGCCTCTGATCTTGAAGCTGTTAATACAGGATTTCGAAGCAAGGCATTTGTTATCTATGAATTGCATTCTAACGCGTATTAAATCTGCGGAGCCCTCCATGTGGCAGTTCTGTGTGAGGTGTTTATACGTCTTCGTATGCAAACCTGGACTGGGTACTTGGATATCTCGTTACGGGAATAGCTGTATGATTCCAAGAACTTAGAAGTTAAGGAATGGTTTTCGATCGCAAGTTACACATCATTTGAAAGCTGGACTGCAGGAAAGAATAGTATTCGATTACGAACGAGTGATATGACTCGATTCCCTCCATGCCACTCGATAAACTGCTCAAGCAAATAACATATGCCCGGACATCCCAAAATCCCAAAAATAGTAAACTCAACACCTCTTGAACGTTTGAGACTGGCGTCAAAGTATGTTTTTAAGCTCATCAGAGTTTTACTCCATATATCGAAACCCTGGGTTTCGGTGGCCGAGCGCCAGCTTCTCCTCGCTTGTGAGACCCCTGATCCTCTCGTCTCTCTTACCCGCAGCTCTGTACTTATTGTCATAGATACAATGGGCAAGTCCAAGAGTAGCAAGACAGAAGCAGAAGCACTGCAATGCTAAGTTGATCGTGTGGCCAGTATGGAAAAGAGGCGAGTCATGCGCCAGATAAGTCCAGCTGTCGTAATGTTAGTGTACAAGCCCCAAATGGATGAGAGTAAAGTCACTTACGTAGATACAACGCCTCCGAGACTTCCCAACATGACCATATAGCCTCCCGCAACGGCAGCAACAGCCGGACTGCCAGCGTTGTTAATACCCCAGCTCAGAAAACCACTGCTGGCTCCGAAACAAGCGATGGCATTTAGGAAGACAGCGCCATACTTGGCATTGACATTGTCGGAAAATCTCAGGATAGAATAGCCGATGACAGAGCAGGGAAGGATTCCAACCATGAAGATGCCTCTCTTGTTGAAGCGATCGCTCAGGTAGCCCAGTGTTATAGTGGCACAGCAAGCGACCAGGTAAGGAGGAACAGACTTGAGCTGGGCCTCGGTTGAGGTCCAGCCGAACTCGCGGAGGATGGTGGGAATGAAGGCGCCGAATCCTTGTACGGCACTGTTAGTGCAGAAAAAGCACCATGCGCAGACGTTGGTGTGGATGTTGAAGATGGCTCGTCGGACGTGTAACCAGCTAACTTTCTCCTCGGAGTTCTGCAAGGTCAAACATTAGTGCCTGCGCCCATACCAGTTCCAGAAGGATATCTCAGATGTAATTACGTACAGAAGTATTCTCGCGTCGAATGCGCTCGGATGCAATGTATTGTTGTCGCGGTGTGAGGAATCGATAGGTCCCGGGGCTGTGTGGCATAAAGCAGGGAGCAATGCAGGCGATGAGCATGGTGACCTAGGGTGAGTTAGATAGCTCTCTAGAACAACATGGTACTTGTGATTCCTACCAAGCCTTCAAAGAAGAAGATATTTCTCCATCTCTCAATGGGACTAGCATCAGTACCCCAAGTAGGGACCTTACTGGAGGAGATGGTCAAAAGACTACCACAAAGACCCCGACAGATTGGTGACTTACGAAAGTCCGGCAGCCAAGAGTCCACCGAAGGAACTGGCCAGCGCACTTGAAGCGATAAAGATGCTCATGCGGAAGAAAAGTTCGGTCTTTTTGTAGAAGCAGCTGAGGAAGAAGGCAGTTCCGGGCATAGCACCACCTTCGAAGATTCCGAGAACGGCTCGCACAACAATCATGCCGGCGAAAGTCTGGACAAAGGCGGTGCAGAGGGAAACGAGTCCGAAGCAGAAAACGAGGCCGGGTACTGAGCTGATTAGCGCTGTGTTTCGTCACAGAATTACCAACATATGTTTCGGAGCGGGTTCGTTCGACGTACGATACCATCGGGGCCCAACGTTCTTAAGGATGACGTTGCTAGGAATCTCGACTCTGTGCAGGGAGAAGTCAATTGATGCTCCGAGGGCGTATATAGTGAGTAAACTCGTGGGACTTGTACTGACGCGAGATAGAAAATGAAAAAAACTGTCAGAAGTATGTTATATCGGTATTTCACAAGGTTAAGATCATCAGTCATGCCCTCAATGCGAGCGTTACTTAGGGTTGTTAGCATATATACAAGATTGCAAAGGGGTTTACTTTTCTCACCCAACATTAGCTCTGGAAACACACAAGATCAATATTAGCATTCATCACGAACATGAAGAGAAGGCTCATGCGACATACCTGTCAATGGCACATAGCATGTACATAACTGTTACCAACGGCGTGATGGTGAAGTCAAACTTGCGACGGAGAGCAGCCTCTTCCTGGGGATCCCAGTCAATTTCCCCGTCTACAATGGAGCCCTGGGCATAGTCTGCTGAAGGACTCTGGATATCCTCCTTGTTTTGCATCTTCAGAGACATGATGAGATGTTCCAATTCAGATGTATAAAGTGTGAATAAAGGGTGAAGCGTGGAGAACAAAGTCAGAAAAGAGGGAAGAGACAAGAGCGGACACAGAAGGCTATTAGGACTAAGACAACCAGGTGTATTCAGGATGTTGTTGGTAGGTGATTTGTGTGTTTCCCCTAGCATGGGTAGATATACAAGTCTTTTAAGCGATTTACATCAATCCAATTATGACCCTGGTCTCTGGTAGTATTGCCCAGACTTTCCATAGCTACCTTCAAGATAAGAGATAGCCTATCAATGCCGGATGGTGCGGGAGTCGAGTCGCAGCAGGCGAGATAACAATTGGCTACTGTAGATAAACCAGATTCTGGGGTCAAGGCGGGGTCAATCTGGGGTAGACTGATAAGGTTCTGGGTGTTACATGCAGGAAATCACCAATACTGTATCTCCATTAGATCAGATTCGATAGCTTATGAGTCCCGAGCTGAGATACGTGTGATAGTTGCAAGTACTGTCTGCATTCCGATGGGTAATTAAAACCAACCAATTGAGTTTAAGAGATACGATTTAGTATGGTTTAAGCCAAAGAAGGGTGGCTGGGAATGATCGGTAAAGCTATCCCTAGTGTTAGACAGGGGTCTAGATCGCCAAGAACTTACCAGTGCCATGAGGGACTCCATCGGTAAGTGGGACCCGACAGAGCCTCGCCTCGGCTACTCCAGACCTTAAACCCGGCTCTAGGTGGCTTTCTCAGTGTCCCTGGGCTAGGTCTCACAATGGGTCTCTCCGGCCATTGTATCAGATCCGATTGTTGGCGGCAGAAGACCGTCACTTCCCCGCCCATTGGTAACAATGAGGCGGATTGTAGCTTACCCTAAGTAGCGACAATTGGAGTTCTACGCAAGCTCAACTCCGTCTATCTTGGGGGAGAACGACGGCCTTCGTCCTCCGACAATATAGCATGTCTGTAGTATTTATCCCATGCTTTCTCGTCTCTTGAATGGAAAGAATCAAAACACTTCAATCATTTCTTTCCAGTGCAACTCAAAATAGCTTGCAATGGGTTCTCTACCATCTCACAAAATTACCATCTCGATTGATCGAGGTGGTACCTTCACCGACGTCCACGCCATCGTGCCGGGCAAACCCGACATTGTTCTCAAGCTCCTCTCAGTTGACCCCTCCAATTACAAGGATGCCCCTACTGAAGGCATCCGACGCGTTCTCGAAGCTGCAACTGGCGCAACCCTGCCCAGAGGCAAGCCCTTGCGATTGGACAACATCGAGTGTCTACGCATGGGAACAACGGTTGCCACTAATGCCCTACTTGAGCGCAAGGGTATGAAGTCAGCTCTCTTGACGACAAAGGGATTCAAAGATCTTCTCCGTATCGGCAACCAGGCGCGCCCTGACATCTTTGACCTCTCGGCCAGACGCCCAGATGTCCTGTTCGAGGATGTAGTCGAGGTCCATGAGCGCATCGTCCCTTCTCACCCCAGATCATCCCGAGAAGCTCTATCCAGCTTCAGGGCAATTCAAGGCGTTACTGGCGAACAGTACCATGTGGCCGAGGAGCTAGACACGACTAGCCTTATCAACGAACTAAAAGGGCTGAAGGAGCGTGGTTACGGTTCAGTGGCTGTCGCCCTTATCAACTCATTTGCCTGCCCTGACCATGAGCTGAAGATTGGTGAGATTGCTACCGAGCTCGGCTTCTCGGTCGCACTCTCATCTCAGCTGCAACCCATGATCAAGGTTGTCCCCCGAGGCATGTCTGCCACAGCTGATGCCTACCTAACCCCAGTCATCAAGTCATACATTGACTCCATTTCTGCCAACTTTGAGGGTGGCCTGGCTGGCTCCCATGGCTGCCGTGTGGAGTTCATGCAATCTGACGGAGGTCTTGTCGACTTCCGTAAGTTTAGTGGTCTTCGGGCCATTCTCTCTGGTCCGGCTGCTGGTGTTGTCGGCTATGCCTCTACCAGCTACGACCAGGAAGCCAAGGTGCCTATCATCGGCTTCGATATGGGTGGTACCTCGACCGATGTGTCACGTTTCGATGGCCACCTTGAGCATACCTTCTCTTCCAGCATATCCGGTGTCAGCATCTCTGCACCACAACTTGATATCAACACAGTGGCTGCAGGCGGCGGATCTATCCTGTCATGGACCAACGGCCTGTTTATGGTCGGTCCCGAGTCCGCATCTGCCCACCCCGGCCCAGCCTGCTATAGAAAAGGTGGTCCACTCACTGTTACCGACGCCAATCTCTTCCTCGGACGTCTCCTTCCCGAGTACTTCCCCAAGATCTTTGGGCCTAACGAGGATCAGCCTCTTGACCGCAAAATCACTAAGAAGCTGTTCCAGGAGCTTACTGATAAAATCAACGCGGAACATGGCAAAGTTAAGCTCACCGCTGAACAAGTCGCCCTTGGCTTCCTTAAGGTTGCCGATGAGTCCATGACCAGGCCTATCCGTAATCTTACTGAAGCGAGAGGTTTTGAGACATCCTCGCATCAACTTGCTTGTTTCGGTGGCGCCGGAGGTCAGCATGCTTGCAACGTTGCGGCCTCGCTTGGAATCTCGAGGATTATTATTCATAAATACTCATCCATCCTATCTGCCTATGGTCTTGCTCTTGCCGAGATTGTGCAAGAGGCGCAGGAGCCTATGGCCGCTGAGTATCTTGGCTCCGAGAGTAAGATTGACGCTAAGCTCCAAGGTCTCGTTGACCGCTCCACAGAGCAGTTGAAGACTCAGGGCTTTGAGAAGAAGCAACTGCGACATGAGGTCTTCCTCAACATGCGGTATGAGGGATCCGACACCAGTCTCATGATCCTGAAGCCAGACGATGGTGACTTTGCTTCGGCATTTGTTGAGCGTCATCGACGTGAGTTCAACTTCACATTTGACCGCCCCGTCCTGGTCGACGATGTCCGAGTCAGGACTATTGCTTCTACCAATAAGGTCTCCGAGAAGAGCCCTTTACAGCAGCTCAAAGACGCCACGATCAAGGATGCGCCCCAGGCTACCCAGCACGAGGATGTCTACTTCGATTCCGAATCGGGTTTCATTAAGACTCCCATCTACGAGCTCCGTGAGCTAGGCTCTGACGTCAAGCTTCATGGGCCGGCTATCATCATTGATGAGACGCAAACCATCGTTGTTTCTCCCAGTGCTGTCGTCCACGTGCTCCAGACCTGCGTTCTCATTGACCTAGAGTCTGCTCCTCGGGTGGCTTCCTATTCATCTACGGTCGACCCTGTCCGTCTATCCATCTTTGGTCACAGATTTATGTCAGTTGCTGAGCAGATGGGCCGTACCCTTCAGAAGACAGCTGTCTCGACTAATATCAAGGAGCGTCTTGATTTTTCCTGTGCCCTATTTTCGCCCGACGGTGGACTAGTGGCCAATGCCCCTCACGTCCCCGTGCATCTTGGGTCGATGCAGTTCGCTGTTCGTTATCAGCACAAGCGCTGGCTAGGCAAGCTCAAGGATGGTGATGTGCTGGTCTCTAACCACCCTATGTCTGGCGGCACCCATCTACCCGATGTGACCGTTGTCACGCCTGTTTTCAAAAAAGGCACTGACGAGATCATTTTCTATGTCGCTTCTCGCGGTCATCATGCCGACAGTAAGTGTTATATAGTCCCCTTAGCACCTGATCCTTGATTGCTAACATATTCTTTAGTTGGTGGCATTCTGCCTGGATCTATGCCTCCCAACTCGACCGAGCTTTGGCAAGAGGGAACTGCAATTGAGTCTGACAAGGTTGTTTCGGACGGAGTTTTCAACGAGGCTCGCATGCGGGAGCTGTTCTTGGAGATTCCCGCCAAATACGAAGGATGCTCTGGTAGTCGCAACATCAGCGACAACATCTCCGATCTGAAGGCGCAGATCGCTGCCAACGCACGTGGTATTGCCTTGATCCAGAACCTCATCGAAGAGTATGGCCTTGAGACGGTGCAGATGTACATGTTCGAGATCCAGAGAACAGCGGAGCTAGCTGTGCGGAATCTACTCAAGGATATGTACCAGCGCTATGGTGGAAAGCCTCTGGTAGCTCTGGACTTCATGGATGATGGCACGCCTATCAAGCTGACGATTACCATCCAAGAGGACGGATCGTCCGTCTTTGACTTCGCGGGTACTGGAGAGGAGGTCCGTGGCAACATCAACGCCCCTGAGGCCATCACTCATTCGGCCATCATCTATGCTCTTCGATGCATGATCAAGTCCGATATCCCTCTGAACCAGGGCTGTCTTAGCCCCGTCGACATTCGAATCCCCTCGCCCAGTATTCTCAGTCCCACCGGTGCAGCAGCCGTGGTGGGAGGAAACGTGACGACCAGTCAGCGTGTTACCGATGTAGTTCTCAAGGCTTTGCATGCATGTGCCGCTTCGCAAGGCTGCCTAAACAACCTGACTTTCGGCATTGATGGCAAGATCGACGAGAAGACAGGCGAGACCATTCCCGGCTTCGGCTACTATGAGACCATTGCTGGGGGTGCTGGTGCAGGTAAAGACTGGGTCGGAGAAAGTGGTGTGCATGTACACATGACAAACACACGCATTACTGATCCAGAGATCCTCGAGAAGAGGTACCCCTGCATTCTCCGACGCTTCGAGCTTCGTGATAAGACCGGTGGTGAGGGACGCTTCCGAGGAGGTGATGGTGTGGCAAGAGAGATTGAGTTCCTCACGCCGGTACAGTGCTCCATCCTATCTGAGAGAAGAGTGCACCGTCCATATGGAATGGAGGGTGGTGAGCCTGGACAGACAGGCCTGAACCTCTGGTTGACCAAGGATAAGTATACTGGTCACGAGCGAAGAGTCAACATGGGTGGCAAGGGAAGCATCCCCATGAAGACGGGTGACAGGGTTGTTATTATGACACCCGGCGGCGGTGGTTATGGCACCGCTGAGGCCTGATTATGTGTTCATTAGTTTCTTACGCGTACCGGTTTATGGTCTTTCGAAATGTTTAAACAATGGTAAATGATTATTTTGCAATGGCTTTTCTTCATATCTTTATCCTGCAAGCCTCGTCCACTCCAAGCCTTTACCATCGAAAGTCAATTAGTATTACTTGACACCTCATGCATACAAGTGGTGGCAGGTTTAACCTGCTGGTAAGCTTGCTGAGCGCATTCCTTGCTCTGAATTTGATAGAACTCTACCTGGTAGCTTGCCAATACTCAATTGGGCCCAATGTTATCACAATTCGCCGAGTGTCTATAGTATATGGCTTGGAGACTTTCTCTTGTGTGCAAGAGAGGCATCCAGAGTCTGAATGTTTGCCATCTAGCCAGGTGCATGGGCAGCTTTGTTGACGCGGCAACTTCCAGTCGAATGAGGGCCAAGAGGTGCTTGATCAGCTATAGATTCTTCTTCTTGTGAGAGCTCCCGCCTTTTCTTTATTCTAATCTATCTTAACAGTCTCTACTATGTTCACATTTGAGCAATATTAGGTTTAATCACGACGTATCATGACCAATGGCTCCGATTTGCGGCATCAGGATTGTGCGTGGTATTTCAGCTAACTAGCTGGTATAGATAGTTGGATACAAACTAACGATACACTCAGTCAAGGTGTATCTGGTGTCTCTAGATGCTGACCTCGCCGCAAAGCCATCTCGATCCACTGTCTGTCCATGTCGATGTCAATGGACTCGAGCACCTCCGCCCACAACGCCGGGTCTCCTTCAAAGTCTAGGCTATATTCTTGGTTTTGCTCGCTGGGAATCGCGGGAACAAGAGCACCTGATCCAACTGTGCGCTCGTCGTGTGGTTGGTTGTCCAACGCTGCTTGTCCGCTAACGTTGACCTGATCCATCATGTCTGGTAACTTGATCGTGCTTCTAATCTTGGTGAGCAGCGAGTAGCATGCTCTAATATAGCTATTTCCTCTCTCTGCCATGGTCTGTAGAACACTCAAGGCCATGTTCATTGCGGAGGCATCGGATTCTTTATATGGGAATGCGATATTTACCATGACAAGAAGCAAAGCTGCCGCGAAAGCCTGCTCTCCATCGATGAAACCGTACGTAGCTGGTGTCGGTTAGCTATAAGGATGTTCCTATCGAACCAGGGTGTACTCGACTTCTTACCCACTAGATTAAACTTGGCCGCCACACTGAGTATAGAAGCACTGCGCCTCGCGGCGGATATAGCTCTGTCTATAACATGGACGATGTCTGGCGAAAGGCCATCCTCCCATCTAGCCACATCGTGCTGCTGGGTATCCTGTGGTAGCTTTCGCTGGACTACATAGAGCAGGATCGGGCGTGCTGTCATGTTGATGCAGTGATAGTAGTGAAGATATGTTGAAACAGTCTCTCGGTTTGGCTCCTGTTGGACTTTGTCTGGGGGATTCAGCCTCACAGCTTCTGGCAGTCGATCGAACCAGTCAGAGAGCCGCTTCATGATATGTTGAACACAAGTAGAGAGGTCATGGCCCGATTTTTGCTTCTTACGATAAATCTTCTCCCCAATGACCCCCTGTATTCTTGAGAGTTCTGTGTAGGCCGTGAGGACGGTGGCAATGTGGTCATCCTCCCCGATTCTGGGGGTGGGCAGGAGTAGGTCAATGTCCTCGTCTTGGACTGAGATGGGATGTCCAGAGGCCACACAGAGCAGCCTTTCCATGCTGTAAGTGGACCACCAGACCCTCCGCCTATGCTCCTGCGTGTCGCTGTCTATATCTCTCTCGGATACTTCCTGATGCAGACCGAGGGTGATAGCCATCCGAAGAGCAACTCCAATCATCAGATAGGCCGCATCTCTGCGGTTGATTGTTTGCATATAATACGCGACATAGCTCAGCACCTCAATAAACAGAATCGAGCCGTCTTCGTAGATGTTTGGTAGAAACGCAAGGGCATGCTTGAAATAGCCGAAGCCAGGTGGGCCCTCTTTGCCAACCCATTGGTTGATGGAGTACATCTGGCCGAAGGCGAAGACAAGAAGAACCTGGCAATAGATGAGACATTCTTCCTGGTTGCCAGGATCTGGCATTCGTGAATAGACGTGCTTGAGACGCTCTTGGAACGCCGAGTCACTCAGGAAAGAAAAGATAGTGCCGATGTAGGCATGCTGCGCGCGGAAAAGTCGACAAGCAATATCGAAAGGCGGTAGTGGAGGTATATCAAGACAGATGGGACGTCTGAGCCACGAAGTGTCCTCGTAGTGAGGGTATTTATGCCAATCAAGGGTCTCGGCTGTTGGGTTGAGGCGGTTGGCAATGTAGGTAGATGAAGAGTTGCCCATAAAGTCTACACCAGTCAGTATCGCCATGCTCTATGCAAGTCTGTCTCCAGCCGAGCTCCTTCTTGATGAACCTACGATACTGTCCAGAGTTTCCAAGGACCCAATTATCCGTCCCTGTAAAACTCAGCTCGATACCCGGACTTGAGGCATCGGCATCTCCGTCGTGTGCTTCGCGCGACGGGCCTGCTCTCCTGGCCTGGGCCTGGAGCTCGATAAGGTAGCTCTCTGAAACGGTCACCCTCTTCTCGGACTCGGAATAGACACATGTGTGACTGGCGTCGGTGCATGCCACGCACGGATACGGGGGGTTCCCAAGGCATTTGGTGCGTCTCTTGCGGCATCGGTTGCATGCCTTTGCAGAACGTTTGAGAGCGTCTAGAGGGAAGGCATGATTGCCGGGTATGGGCCTTGAAGTTCGCGACTCCATGCTAGGTTGTGGAAAATACGGTACTGGCGATAGATAGGTCCCATATTCTACGTCGGGGCAAGGCCATAGGGCTACAGTACACTCAACAACAGAGGCCTGACTGACTGACTGACCGGGTACCGTAAGAGATGCCAGGCAACTGGCTGTCGTCGGATCAAGTCAGACAAGGGCTCGTTCCCCGCAGAAGAATCCGTGGCAAGTAACCTTAGCTCAGCTTATCATACCCCGCAGCCACCATTTTCTCGGGACGTACAGTAGCTCGTGATCGGGTTCCACTACCCGATGGGTCTTCCAGATTGGGGTCTTCAGCCTAGTAAGCCCCGCCAGCGCTTATCTCTTACCCCAGGTGCCAATATGTGATGCGGAGCGGGAGACCCGTCGGTTTTTAGATCGGGATACTTGCATACAAGCAGTACAGATCAACAGGATGGCACGGCCTATGCTCTCTGTAGCCGGCAGTATCAGCCAGGTCCTTAAGCGCAACTTATGTTAAATGTTGAACCTCGAGTTTATAAAAGTACAATGGCCAACTTGGCATACTGCATCGCAACAACTTCGCATTAGCACATACCTTTTCCACCATGCCCGTCTTTGTAGTATTCACCTTTGGTGTCGGGTGCTGCCTCCTCTTAGTACGCCTGGTTACCTCTTATCTTCGACTCTCCAAGATTCCAGGGCCGCTTGTTGCCAAGTTCACTGATCTCTGGCGTTACAAGTCACAAAACTCCAAAGCCCACACCTCCAGACTCATCAAACTACACAACAAGTATGGCAAGCTCGTCCGTATTGGACCCAACCACGTCAGTACTTGCGATCCGGCTGCCATCCCCGTCATCTACAGCACAAATCCAACATGGATCAAGGGCCCTTCCTACTACGGTGCCATTCCCGTGAGTAGGAACCGTCCCGTGCCCACAATCATTGGCATGGGCGAGGCTCAGCATACTGCGGTGCGCAAGTCAGTCGGGCGTGCCTTTACCACCAATTCGCTGCTGGACTATGAGGACTCCATAGAGGCAACCGGGAAGGAGCTCATCGCTGCCCTTTCTGGCGAGACTGAGACCGATATTGGCGAGTGGCTTCAGTATTTTGCCATGGACATGTTGATCCGTATCACTTTCAGCGACTCACTTGGCATGCTGTCCAAGAGACAGGATGTCGACGGCACCCTCCAGGCTGTCATGGCACGATTCGATCATTGGGGCCAGTGGGGTGCAATGCCCAGCATCGATTACGCCGTGAACAAGAGCCGACTAGCAACAACCCTCAGAGGCGTCAGCAACCACCCCTTGGCCAGGGTTGCGCAGAGCAAGCTGGACACCCGCAAGAGCGACACAAACAAGTCGTCGTATAGCGATCTCTGTTCCAAGTTCCTCGAGGGCCAGGACAAGTATCCTCAACTCGTGAAGCAGGATGAAATCCTGGGCATCATCATGTCGACTATTGGTGCTGGCGCTGACACCACGGCTGGCACTCTCACCTACACCTTGTTCTTCCTCTCCAAACACCCTGCCGCCAGACAAAAGCTCATGGATGAGATCAATGAGAACTTATCCCAAGGCACACTCTCCCGCACCCCGAAGTGGATCGAGGTCAACAGAATGCCTTACCTCGATGCTGTGCTCAGGGAGTCCATGAGGCTATTGCCCATCGCATCTTGGGGCCTTGACAGAGTCGTTCCACCGACGGGTGCCACCGTCGCAGGACATTTTCTTCCCGGCGGTACAATTGTTGGGTGTCAGATTGATGCCGTTCACCGAGATAAGGAGGTATACGGCAAAGATTCTGATGACTTCCGGCCTGAGCGATGGATCGAAGCCAGCGTGGACCAGCGACGGCATATGGACCGGGCTTTTTTGGCTTTCAGCGCCGGTAAAAGGACGTGTACAGGCGTGCACATTGCGTGGCTGGAGATGAAGAAGACACTGCCCCTCTTGATGATGAACTTTGACGTAAGTCGCAAACAAAATGCACTTCATCCCATCACCGATATCAATGGACTGACTTATCAAATACAGCTGGACCTCATTAACCCAGACCAAGATGTTGAAGATGGTATCAGAATTAGTGCAGTCAAGTACCCGCCACCAGTCCCTATGAGGATCACAAGGAAGAGCTATTAGGGTTGGAATATGATGTTTTTAATACATATCTGCAAAATAAAGTAAACTTAGCTAGTTAGGTCGTAAGCATACACTCAGTTTTATAAACCCGTTAAACCCAACTATTATTTCTTAGGAAATTATTAGATTACCAAAACTCCTATAAACTACCAGTCTATACCTATCATAGAGGGCGATTTATAAGCTTTTCAGATGATAATTAGTAAGGGTAGGTGTTATAAATCTTTATTACCAAATAGTTTAGCATTAATAATCCTGAGCTCCAGTAGTCTGACAGCTCTAGAGAGATAAGCCCACCCCTATCAGACCTAGAGTGTCATCTGCAATGTCTTTGTTGGCACCCCCGGAATGATGCTCCCGATCCTCGGCTCGCCTCGGCAGGACCATATCGTTCATCTCCAGCCTGGCTTATCTACCCGAGCATTGATTACACCTCCGAGATAGCAGCAACCACAAACCTTGAAACTTGGTCTATAAAAGAAGTCTGTTTTCAGAAAAGGTTCGAGCAGCCTAGACTATCGCCCGTCTCATGTTCAGCCGAAGATGTCTAACTCAAACCTCGAGAAAAAGTCAATCAACCTGGCTGGAGCCGCTCCTAATGCTCATCTCTATTCTCAAGCGTTAGTAGTGGGAGGCATGGCCTACTTGTCCGGTGTCACAGGAGTCGATCCATTGACTGGAAATCTTGCAGAGGGGACAGTGGGAGACCGTACTGTGAGTTTTATATCATTACACGAAAACATACCCTTGTTAACACGCGGCTAGACCCAGATCTTTAAAAACATCTCAACAATTCTCAAGGCCGCTGGCAGTCACATCGATCAAACTGTACGTGCAATTAACTTCTCGGGTTGCGTGATTTCTTTGCTAGATATGTACTGACTTATATGCAAAGGTGAAAGTAGGCATCTACCTGACGAGCATGTCAGATTATAAGATTATGAACAATGCATATGTGAAGGTCTTTACTCAGGGTGCTACGCCAGTATGTTGTGAAACCATTGAGAGTAGTTGTCTGATCTCATATAACTTATAGGTCCGTACATGCGTAGCTGTCAAGGAGCTACCCCGAGGTACTGATGTGGAGATTGAGGTTATAGCAATTGTGAATAACTCTAGTTTTACCTAGTGCTCTTGAAGAAACAACTCTTAGCAATGCTCCCACCATACGTCATAGTAGCTGAAATAGCTCTATACCCTTCGTGACCTTGGTGAGACGTCAGCGAAGGCTTTCCACTACCAAGCCTGCCACAAACCATCATTGTCGTGTCAAACGCTGATACATTTTGTTTTAATGCTTTGGCGCGCTGGGTTACAGGTTGTATCGTTGAGTGGGGACAACTACTGCGTCTACGGATTGATCGCTTTGGCATAGAGGTATAATTATAAAAAGCGCGTATGTGACTCAAGTTTAGATGGGACCACAACTACCCACCTGTCTCCACCCTAGATGTCGAAAGTTGTCCAGTGTGCTGTGCGTTGGCTACGCTTTGTATGGCCGACCGGACTTAGAACCACCGGCCGAGTAGCTTAGCTATACCGATCAGGCTAGCTGCAGGTTGAACTGATGAAAACTCCATATTTTGTCTCAACTATATATTGAGCTCCCCGATCCGCATCGGCAGAACATTATCTTTATCAACTCGACTCTGTTTGCCTAATTAACCAAGCTTCCGTCCATACTGGAAACCGAAAGCAATATGTCCGATCATCAAACCCCGAAACGTCAAGACCACAGGCAAGACCTGGCAGGAAAAGTGGCTATTGTCACAGGAGCTAGTAGAGGCATCGGCTATGCGATTGCCCTGAATCTTGCGAGACGTGGTGCGGGAATTGTAGTCACGTCTACAAGCGCGAGCAAGCATATCGTCGAACTGCGCGACGACATCAAATCTACCTATGCACAATTTGACACTCAACCCCCGAAAGTCGCCCATGAGATTGTTTCTCTGGAAGATTCCAATGCGCATACAAAGCTGGCCGATGCAGTCAAGAGAGAATTCAACGGCCAAGTGGACATATATGTCAACAACGCTGGAATAACCGACCGCACGTTCCCTGGCGAGCTCGAGGCCAAGACGCTAGACAATCTGTTGACTTGCAACATCAGAACACCGGCACTGGTCGTGGATGAGCTGGTCAAGAGACGGTATTTTAGAAAAGAGAGCAGGATTGTCTTTATTAGTAGCGCCGAGAGCGTCAACTGCGAGCCTGACGTTTCTATCTACGCCTCAACCAAGGCAGCTAACGAAGCCATGGCTCGAAGCTACGCCAACACCTTTGGAGGGAAGAACGCCGCGTTCGACTTTATGAGTGGTACCACGGCTAATAGTGTTCTCACGGGCTTGACGGAGACGGGAGGAGTGCAACAGTATGGGCCAAAGGTGTGGCAAGAGTTGCAAGATTTCTGGCTGGGGAAACAGTCTGTACCGCGCTTGGGACAGCCGGAGGATGTGGCAGATGTGGTGGGATTTCTGTGCAGTAGGGAAGGCAGATGGATCACTGGAAGCAAGATCAGTGCTAACGGTGGAAGTATCGCGGTTATTTAATGACTACGCTATCAGTCTCTAGAAATTCTCTGCCATCAGATTACACCTTCTCTAATCGGTGCAGTCTTGTCTTGACCCCATTCAATGCATCGTCGCACACAATCTCCGGATCTCGTTGCACATCAATGGTGACTACATCAACCTCATCCAAGGCAGGTTCTTCAAGGCACTCCATCTGGCTACGTACCATGGATTCCTTCATATAGTGACCGATGCGTGCCTTGACTCTTGCTTGTAGATGCTCTTCGTCAACCCTTAGGTAGATGAAGCACAATTGTACATCGGGGTCATGATAGGATGCCACTCTGAAAACATCACGATATTTCCGTCGTAGCGAGGAACAAGTAACGATAACGGCGTTTGACTTTTGTAGTTGCTCGGTAGCTGCGTTGCGAAGGGTGATGAGCCAGTCCCATCGATCGGCGTCAGTTAACGGCGAGCCGTTGCGCATCTTTGCGATGTTGTTTGGGGTATGAAACTGCCACGATTCTGTAAGCCAAATTTCCATGAATAATTCGTAATAGAAAAATCAGGCAGGGCATGCGTACATCATCTCCTTCGAGATACGGAATCCCAGCTTGTTGAGAAAGGTAGGTTGCGACAGTTGACTTGCCGCAGCCTGCTGGACCGCCGACTACGAATATCGTCTTTTTAGGGATTGATTGTACCGTCATGATTAGCGGTAGAATAGTGATAGAGAAGTGGTTCAAAGGGTATCAATAGTATAGAAGAACAATAAAACATGAACGCTGCAGACGACGAAGGCGGTTTGGGTAAGATTACAGGATATCTGTTTTACATGCTAAACTCAATCCAAGACCATCAGCTTCCCTGAGCCTGATCCTTGACGACTGTCGGTCACCCGTCTCGTTGAAAGGGTCATGGTCGCGGTCCAGAAGGTCAATGCAATACGATCGGATATAATTAAGCTCAGCCACCGGCTCAAGCGAGACTTTGGCCAAATTGGTTTAGGGCAAGCGGAGGTGGAGAATCACCGGCTTTGCTGAATCGGACATAGAAGAAATTCAGTCATCGGACAAAATGAACGGGGTCGGATATCAACCAAGTGAGGGGCAATATCAGCTCTAGAGATGAGGGGTAAATCTGTGGATGCTTTCCCGCACTCTCTTCTTGATCTTGACTGGGGCAGAGATGCTTATGCCGAGATCCAGAGCGGATATGACCATGTCGGCATGCGCCAAAACCGGGGACGGATCGGGGGAAACAGAGAGGAACCCCAGATTCTGTCCGATCTGCCCGATATCTGGAGATAAGCAGCATAGCAATAAAAAGACTTTGTAGAATGTTGACATTTGCCATCATTATCACCATACCATATTTACCACTCTCCTCTTCTCCCTTCCTACTCTCACACACATATACACAATGGCTTCTCAACCACGTCTCAAGATGGCCTTGATCGGCCTTGGCCGTCTTGGTGCCATCCGTGCCCGCATCCTCGCCTTCCAACAGCCTCGTATTGAACTCGTTGCTGCTTGTGACACAAAGCCTGGTAGCGACAAGTGGGCGGCTGAGAACCTGCCTCCTTCTGTCAAGTACTTTGCCGACCCTGAGGATTGTATGAGGAACAGTGGCGCTCAGGCTGTTCTCATTTCCACAGCTACCGCTACACACGCTCCCTTGATCCTCCTGGGTCTTGACCTCGGTCTGGTAGGTATTCCTTCTGACATCCTGACTAGCTTGCCACTAACATTCGTCTAGCATGTTATGTGCGAGAAGCCCATTTCTGTTGACGTTATCACTACCGAGGAGGTCCTCGCAAAGGCCAAGTCAAAGCCTGAGCTCAAGTTTCTCGTTCCTTTCTGCCGAAGATGTGAGTTGTCTCCATTACTTTTTTTCTTGATGTCATATTTGTTACTGACTTGCGACTAGATGACGATTCATACCGCTCTGCCAAGGAATTGGTCGAAAGCGGTGCACTAGGCGACATCCACGCTGTCGAGACCAACTGCCTCGATCAACAAGACCCTACTGGATTCTTTGTCACATTCTCCGCTCAGTCCGGAGGTATCTTTGTCGACATGGGTGTTCACGATGTAAGTGATTCTTGACTCTCCAACTTCTCACAATTGCTGACAATGACATGCAGATTGACATCGGCCGATACTACCTCGACGTTAAGTCCGGTCTCACCAACCCCAAGAAGCAAGTCAACCGCGTCGTCGCCATGGGACAACAGGCTGTCTACGGCAAGCTCGCCGAGTACGGTGACTGCGACAACGGCTGGGCTCTAGTAGAGTTCGCCAACGGCAAAGTCCTCACCTCCCACTTGGGCCGTACCCTCACAAACGGCTTCGAGAGCACCACTCGCGTGTGTGGTACAAAGGCACACTCTGTCATTAACGGCAACTCGACGATCAACCGCGTTGAGGTCCGTGACGCCCACGGTGTACGAACGGCCACTACACCCGATGCCTTTGTTCTCTACGACAAGTCTTTCTTGAACGATCTTGCAGAGTTTTCTACTGCTGTTCTTGACGATAAGCCTCTGACTTGCACACCGGATGATGCGTACGAGGCTGCCAAGATCGCCACAGCTCTGCAGTACTCGTTCCGAAACGGCGTTCCTGTTTACTTTGATGATGAGGGCCGACCTATCTTGGAGACTCCCAAGGTGAACGGTGCAGCATAATTGGATAATGATCTTAGAAGACTAGTCATGCCAAATATTGGATTTCATCAAAAGCAAAATCATGAGATAAATGAATAGATTTTTTACACCTTTGATTGGGACTTGATCTAGTCTATGGTTGTTCTCGTGATTGAGGTGCATTGGGGATGTCGTCCCACCACGTATTCATTAACGACTAAATAGTGTGTCAGAGAATAATCACAAACATACAATAAAATTCACTTACAGCTTGTTGGTCTTGAGAAGGACCAAAGACATCTTGTAAAAGCACCGGGTCCCAAAAGTCGTGCAACTGTAAAACATATTAGCTAGAAACGTCGAGGTCTGGGCATATTTATCTTACAAGGTCATTTGTCGAGTCGAGATTCATCGCAGGCATAGATGGGTTAATATTCGGCATATCTGAAATTCCCATCTGTACTTGAGGATGGAAACTGTTCAGAGACGAATTTGCTACGTTCATGTTCGGTGAAACAGTTGGCGTCTCAGAAAGACGAATGGTCCTGATGGTCTTCTGCTGGTTCTGTCCCGCACGTTCAATAAGTCTTGTACGCCAACCGAGCAGCTCAACATCTTCATCATCCTCTCTATCTCCAGAATTACTCTGCCTTTCCTCGTCAACGCCTTCCTGCGGGTTGCCTCTATTGGAGATGGATACTGAAGAGATCTTGGCTAGAGCTCGTGTACGCAAGTTTAAAAGCCACTGTAGATTACTTTTGTACCGTGGAGTTTGAGCACCGTGCTGGAGTAGCGAGGTGAATAGGCTAATGGCAGCATCGATTTGCGTGAGGGCAAACTTGGTCATGATATTGCTTGGATCACGCAGGACTAGCGTGCCCAAACACAATGCTGAACCAAAGACGTGATACTGCGTAGCCATCAGTATTACAAAGTTAAAGCGTGAAGCCTATTTCTTACCCAGAAATTCCACTGCCTGGTGGTGACGGTTGGGAAGCGGTTGTGTATATCAGTAACGATACTAATAATTATCTGCTCAAAGTCAGGTCACTGGCTGTGCGTGATACTGGGCGATTGTTCTTACGCCACAGCGTTCAACAACGGTGTAGAATGAGGGTTTATATATAGACTCGGAATGATCAGCATCGTAGAGCACTCTCGCATAATAGGGTCTGTGGAGATTGATGATTGTCTCGGAGACATTCAGGGCAAGATTGGTTTGCTACTTAAATTTAGCTTTAGGATGTCTCATGGCAACATGATACTGACTTGAAAAGAAATGGTCAGTGCCATTCGAGATGGTTCTGGGGATGCATCGATCGCAGCTTCGAGCTGAGCATAGCGGGACGGCGTGGCTAACAACGCTGCTCGGCAGCGAAGTGAAAAAGGAATGCTCTGTTCAAAATCGGAGCTGTAGTCCTTTAGTGTTGTACGTAAGTTATGGTATAAGAGTACCTACAGCCTGAATCCAAGATCTGTAACATCGGAATATGCTGGCTTCCGTACTTTCATAGCCATGTTGAGAATCCTGGAGCTCAATTAGCCTCAACTCAGATTTGAGTCGATGACATTCTCACTGTGAAGAAAGTTGAGACAATTCAAAACGGAGGATAGAGTAGCTTTTCTCTCCGTTGGGCCTGGGTGGTTCTGAGGGAAACGCAGTATCGCAATGCTCAGGATTGATGGCGGATCTATTAAATGTCAGTTCTTGAGTCTTTTCGTATATATGGGCGTTGATAGACTTGCGGTCTTGAGAAGCAATGTGCCTGAAAGATGTCGGCACAATTACATTCCCAGAATACCTTGCG
Source organism: Fusarium stilboides (assembly GCA_014822085.1). Lineage (NCBI taxonomy): Eukaryota > Fungi > Ascomycota > Sordariomycetes > Hypocreales > Nectriaceae > Fusarium > Fusarium stilboides. The sequence continues at coordinate 23,420 of JAASAY010000651.1, forward strand.
TCGTTCCTCTACAACATCCTGTGGGAGATTCCAGCGATCACCATCACGGTGCATACCCATCTACATCATTTTGTCAGCTTTAGCTTGTACCTCACGACGGTGATTGTGCTTACCGCTTGGATAAGGCGCATTACAAGACCCCATAACGGCCACGCACTATCACCGCGTCTGCCTTCATCTAGATTCCTGCCAAAACATTAGCACTGAAACAGTTGTTCAGATTGGTTACGCACAATTGAAGATGGGCCATCAAATGCTGCGAAATTAGCCACTGAACAAGAATTATTTGTCTATATGATGGAACTCACGAGAGTTTGCAGTCCAGCCAGGGTGTTATTCGACAAAAACTCCCCTTTGACTAACGCTCGCTCAGAGAGCCGTAGCCACTCCTCGGCAGACGAATCGCAATTGGGCATCTCGATATTGAACATGGTGCCTTGCGCCATGATGATGAAGACAAGCGCAATTTCTTGAGCATTAATATGTGGGGATGTAGAACCGTTTTCCGCGCGCTTGAAGACTCGATCGAATGTCTTTTCGAAAGCAGGCTTGGGCGCAACGTCATGACTGGATTCTGTCAACAGTTTTTCAGAAACGGACGAAAGTTATCGACACTCACTGCCAAGCACAATATCGATAATATGACTCTACTAGTGTCCACGCCTCGTCCCTTGAAGGGAGACATGCTAATAGCTCCCGCGTGCTGATATGAGCCGGTGAGGCGAGAAAAGGAAACCCAGCGAGGGCAGTACCAGGACGTAGGACGCTAGGTTGGGAGGGAACCGAGTCGCCGGGTAGCACTGGTGAAGGAGCGCGTGTCTGCAAGGGAGTGTCTGATACATCTTGCATTTCCGACTAACATGATCAGCTCTATTGCCAGTAATAAGCACAAAAGTAAATTACCTCTTTCAACCATTCACTTCCAGCTGTTGGGCCTAGATACTTAGACCTGCCTCTCTTCCCTAGCATCAGAGTTCCATAGGAGCCGTTTTGATGGTCATCGTCGATAGACAGCCGAGCCGGGTTACTGGAAGCACTGGTCCCGGTGTTGATGCTATACGATGACTCCTCCATTCTGGCTGACCGTGATGAGCCTGGAGTTTGAGGGGATGGACCCTGAACAGTATATGGTTCGAGAGCATGGGCGAGAAGGGTTAGAGGGTTGACCTGAGTGCGATCGCTGAGGTTGGAGTGCGTAGGAATATGATGTGGGTGATTCGCGGGCTGTTGATTCGGATCGAACGGCTGAGGGTTTCCATGATGAGTTGTATTATTGTCAAGAGGTTGCTGAACTCTTTGCTGCTGCACCTGGGGAATAGAGTGATCTTGAGGTCTGGGCTGCTGGCTCATGTGGGAAGATGTGATGCTGAAACCATCTTGACTCCGGTCATGTTGTGCATCCTTCTGATGCTCAGGTTGCCCATTGGAGTTTCGACTACTAGCATGGGCTTTAGCTCAAATCTACGCGACCCAGCAGAAGAACTGACTTTGAATTATCGGCGGCAACACAGAATTCAATCCGCTGTCGGCGGACGCAATTAGAGCATGGCACTGTAACACTATTCCAGCATGGACTATGACACTAAGGCAGTGTTGATCTAGTTACCTTGTCGATCGCATTTCATCTTGAGTCTGCGACATTCTAAATTGTGCCCGGGTTAGCCAGCCAGCCAGCCAACCTCCCTCCTTTGGCCTGCTTGCCAGAGAAGAGAGAAGAGAAGGGAGAGTGTGTGTGTATGCCCGACTCACCTGCACAACTGAAGCACGGGCGCTGTTTGCGCTGCTTACGGGCTCTGGAACCGTCGTCGGGCCTATCGTCTTCGTCATCGCGTAGGCGTCGCATGTTGTATCCGATAAGATCGCCTGATATTCAATTTGTCCGGTCCTGTTCGGTGGTCGCCGCGTGTGTGACCTGACAAGCAAAAACACGGATCGGAGATGTTGACAATGCGCGGGGAAAAACAAACTTGCGGGGGAAGACGGGGATTCGGCAACGATCTACGGAACTGGGAATGGGCCAATCAGATGGATCGGCGACTAGTGGGCAATTTTTCCTCTTTGAGGTTATGTCCGATGGTACTTGGGCTGCGGCACTAAACTTCTGTTTGCCATCGGATTTGACAAGTCTTGAGCAAATCAGTGGCCCTCAAAGTATTGAATCGAGCGAAACAGCAATACAATGGCGGAATATATCATAGGCATGCTTCCTCCGCATCATCAACATCTATTCTCTCTTCCATCATCACATTCTTTCACATAGCAGTCATGGCACCTTACATCAACGCCCACGAGTCTGTCTCAGAGACCAACATCGATGTCTCCAACCTCAAGGAGAAGGTTGGCATCGACGAGGTCAAGCTTGAGGCTACTGCTAAGCCCCCGGTCGCTGATGACTTTATGTACGACTTCAAGTACAACCATGCGCTCCCCACAACCGATGTTCTCGGAATTGAGATTCCTGCCGACGCAGATGCGCAAAAGGAGGCTCAAGGCATTGTTGACAACCTGTCTGATGCACTAGCCAAGGGTGATGCTCAGGCCTTTGCCGACCTCTTCCTCGACTATGGTAGGTTATCCCACATTAACAAAACCCATCAAATCTTGTCTTTAAGCGACATACTAACTCACGATTGCAGGTGTCTGGCGAGACAAGCTGTCCTTCACTTGGGACTACCGAACCTTCAACTTCAAGCCTGCCATTCTCAAGGCTGCCACCGACCTCTTCCCCACCACCAAAGCCACCAACTTCAAATTCCTCACACCCGCGCCCAAGATCGACCGCCCATACCCCGACTACGCCCAGCTTCAGTTCATCGTCTCTTTCGAGACAGAAATCGTGAACGCTTCGGCTGTCGCCAACGCCGTTCTAACCAAGGATGGCTGGAAGATCTACACCTTCCACACAGTTGCTGAGAAGATCAAGCAATTCCCTGAGGTTCAACCTGCTGATGGCCACATGACTGGTTCCATCAGCTGGGAGAAGCAGAGAGCTCAGGATGTTGACTCTATCGAGCCTGAGGTCCTGATTGTTGGTGGTGGTCAGAATGGTTTGGCTCTTGCTGCCCGACTTAACGCCCTCGGCATGAAGAACCTTATCATTGACCACAGCGAAGAGATCGGTGATGTCTGGAAGAAGCGATATGAATACCTTTCTCTTCATTTCCCTCACTGGGCTGACGACCTGCCCTACTTCCCTTACCCCAAGCACTGGCCCACATATACCCCATCTCAGAAGCAGGGTATCTACATGCAGTGGTATGCCTCTGCTCTTGAGCTCAACGTCTGGACCAAGTCTTCAGTCGCCAAGGCTGAGCAAGATGACCAAGGCAACTGGACAGTTGTGATTGACAAGGGAGGCAAGGAGACTCGCACAATCCACCCCAAGCAGGTCGTTATGGCTACTTCACTGTGTGGAACTCCCATGCTTCCCGCTGTTCCTGGAATGTCCGACTTCAAGGGTACAATTCGTCACTCGACTGCTCACGACAGCTCTCGTGAGTTTGTCGACAAGAAGGTCTGCGTCGTCGGTACCTCATCATCAGGTTTCGACACTGCCTATGACTGTGCTCGCCGAGGCATCGATGTCACTCTTCTTCAGCGATCTCCCACCTACATCATGTCTTTGACTCACTCTGTTCCCCGTGTTATTGGCAACTACGGTCCTGACTCAGAGCAAAACCGTCCCAGTCTCGAGGAGCAGGATCGTCTGTTCTTCGCTACTCCTACCGGCCCAGGCGAGGAACTTTCTAGGCGCAATGCCAAGGTTCTTGAGGACCTTGACCGTCCTCTGCTAGAAGCTCTTAACGCTAAGGGTCTGCGAACATGGCGCGGTCAGCGTGGTACTGGTGGTGCTACTCTGGGTCAAACCCGTAATGGTGGCTTTTACTTCGATGCCGGTGCTTGTGAGCATATCGTCAACGGAAACATCAAGGTTGAGTCCGGATATATTGAGAAATTCACTGAGGACAAGACCATTCTGAGCGGTGGTCGTGAGCGTGAGTTTGACCTGATTGTCTTCGCCACTGGCTTCACAAACACAATCGACTCTATCCGCTCCACCCTAGGCGACAAGATCGCCGACAACGTCACTCCCATCTGGGGTATTGACGACGAGGGCGAGTTCAAGACTGCCTACAGAGAGACTGGCGTTCCCAACCTTTGGCTTATGGTTGGATACCTTCCTTATACTCGATTTCACTCCAAGCTGCTTGCGATGAGGCTGAAGGCTATCAAGGAGGGTATTTCTCCTGCTCCTTATAAAGCATAGATTGTTGTTGCGCTATAGATATAGAAGCATTTAGTTAAAAGCGATGATAATGAGAAGAAGACACAAATGATTTTTACTGCTATATAATTCCTTTTGGCTTTTGCCCTCGTGTTGTATGTGTGATTTCGGTTCCTGTACTTTGTTTGGGGGACCAAGCTAAAGGCAATTGAATGAGGCCATCGAGAGGTGGGCCTTGACGCTAACATCCAAGCTAGCCTGGTGTTGTAGCGTTGCGCCCACTGGCGTGCACGTGTCGTTTCACGTGCCCTTCCTGGTCAGGTTCCTTGTCTGCGGTATTACCCTACACACACGCATACTCGTCCGTTTACAACGCCAATTAGTTGGTTTAGAAGAGTGTTGAAGTATAATTTAGAGGTCAGTAAGAGATGTTAGACCTCTTAATATACTATTATTACTTTCTTGGGATTTTTAAGAGTTTCGTGTTCTCTTCAGGTAAGAGTAATTAAATTCCGAACGCGAAATTTGGCTCTGTGGTCCATTAACCACATTCCATGCTTAATTAACAAATGGGACTCTATGATTGGTCGAGCACAGCCTCTTCTCTGAGATGCGCCACCTCATCTGTTCAGCCCGTCAGCCACAGTTATGACGTCAAGCGTATCTGTTATTGTTTCAGCCCAAGGGCTAGGAGGATTTATATTCCGCATTTTGCCCTTGCATTCCGCTGTTGAGGAACCTCCAGTTAAACGTACAAATGGCTTGTGAGGAGAAAAATTCATGGAAAAACGCCATGAGTCTTATGGCTACTGCACCGAAATTGCCTTTAATAACCCAAAAGAGCTCACAGATACAAAGTTGACAGCCCAAGGGCATAGTTCATTCTGATTATCCTTTTATTTACTTTTTATCTAACTCTATCCCGGTTTTATCTCATTTACTCCGACTTAGGGCCGTACCAGTCGGCAAACCCAAGGTCAAAGCCCCATAGAGGAGTGTTGATACGCTTCGCCTTGCCATTGGCAGCCAGGCTATCAAGCACTGACAGGTCTTCTTGAGAGAGCGAGATAACCTCCTTGTTAGAGGAGATGCGCTTCTCAGTTACGGACTTGGGCAGGACCACAGCGCCCTTGTTAACGTGGTAGCTGATGAGGATTGTAGCGGCTGAGACACCGTTCTTGTCGGCAATCTTCTGAATCTCTGGATCGGACATAATGGGAGCACCTGTGAGTTCCAATTGGTTAGCTTCTGTCCATGTCTCACTAGGTCTGGACTGTGATCTGAGGACTTACCAGTTGAGCCAAGAGGTGAGTAAGCCTCGAGGAGGATGCCCTGCTTCTCGCAGTACTCCTTCAATTGGTGTTGAGGGAGGAAGGGGTGTAGCTCAACCTGGTTGACAGCAGGAACAACTGTCCACTTCTTGCTGAGCTCCTCAAGGTAGGGAATAGACCAGTTGGCAACACCAATGGCCTTAACCTTGCCAGTCTTGTATACCTCCTCCATTTGTCGCCAGGTCTCGCTCTGATCCCACGATCGGTCGATGGATCGGGTGCCATCGGGGTTTACGGGTAGAAGTTCGCTTGACTCGTTCTGAAGATGTTATTAGAGCTATGCTTCGAAGGGCCTCGGAGTTTGGGATGTACTTACGGGAACCAGGCGAACAGGCCAGTGGATGAGCTGTCGCGACGAGTGTTAACCTACTTTCTGGCGCGGTGCTACTTATTGGCAAACATGATGACTTACGTAGAGATCAAGGTATTCCACATCCAAAGCATCGAGGGTCTTCTGTAGTCCCTCGGCGACGTTGGGGTGGTGGGTGTTCCAGAGCTTGCTGGTCAGGAAGATCTCTTCGCGAGGAACTCCACTGTCCTTGATGCCCAGACCGACCTCGTTCTCGTTTCCTGCAAGTATTATTAGGCCGGTTGACAATTGGGAGCTTCTAATGGATCAAATTACCGTAGATCCTATGTTTGTTAGCCTGGCCGAACCAATCTTGCTGGATGTATAATTGAGTTAGGCTTACAGAGCTGCGTCAATGTGACGGTATCCATCCTTGAGGGCGTAGGCGACGGCCTTGCGAACCTCACCGGGCTTAGACTGCCAGGTACCTGTTGACACACCAGTGTTAGAAACGGAATTAAATGGCATTGTGGTGTTATCGAGGGAAATCACAGGGGTACTTACCGAGACCAACAGCAGGGATCTTTGCGCCCGTGTTGAGCGTGAAATGTGTTGAGGGAGCCATTGTGTTTAGGAAATGGAAGGATCTTTGGTGTATCAATCTGAACTTGGGAGAGAAAAAGGTATTGAGACCAGATTGGAGACGTAAAACTTTGGAAATCATTTATTTGATCAAAGAAAAGTTACTGTTTTAGCTATAAGAGACATGGGTCATTATTTTGGAGCAGGACATATGTCATCGGACATGTATCGGAGGAACGGTTCCTGGGCCGGTCGGCGTTTTCCCCATGGTTTGAATCGGCCGATCTCGACAGAACTATCTCCGATGTGGATCCGGACATGGCGTAGCCTCCGTGATCAGTCAGTTTTAGTTCTAATACTCTGGAGCTGGAGTCGAAATAAACAAGATCTTGTTTTAAGATGGAGTTTAAGATGGGGAAATCGGAGCGAGAAATATCGTGGGGGAGTTTTCTTTAGTAGATTGGTCCGCAATCGGACATTCATAGTAATTGACCCCAAGTCATGCCCCAAGTTGCTTTCTCCCAGACAAACAAGCCAGCTCAATCCTTAGTCCCCGAGCTGCAACCCTTTCGATCAGGTCTCATTTACTCAATCATCAATTCTACTCATTACCGCCGCCATGAAGCCATCGCTTCTGTTGTCTGGCGACCGGGCCAACTTCACTACACTGGCTGTAGACCTCGAGAAAGGAGAGATCAAAGTTGTCGCCAATTACCCAGCACCAGAGAATGTCTCATGGGTAGAACCTGAATCTTCCAGTGGGGATGTCGACCGATTGATTGCCTTGTCAGAGGGCGAAGAGTCCGGTCTTCTTTTCACTTTTGAGATTGACCACTCAAAAAAGACTTGCAACATCACGAGCCAACAGCCGACACTAGGCGCACCCGCTCACTGTGAGTAGACATATTGTGTTCTGTAGTCATTGATACTAATTGCTCAGTCATCACACTGCAAGACAAGACCGCCCTGGCACTTGGAACTGTAAGTAATAACAGACTATCAAACCATTGACCCCCCGCTTACAGTGGTAGTATCTTGGAGGCTCTGCTGCCCTTTATCCCATTTCTATCACCGAGAGTGAAGGACTTAGACTCATAAACACACCTCGAACCGAGATTTTACCACAGTTTCCCTACAAAGCGACTGAACACGGTCCCAATAAAGGCCGACAACAACAATGCCACGTACACCAAGTGCTAGAAGACAAGAGAGGTCTCCTGTATGCACCTGATCTGGGCGCTGACCGCGTGTGGGTTCTTGCCCGCAACGGGATGGACCTGGAAGTACAAGGCTGGCTCCAGTGCCCTCCTGGAACGGGTGCTCGACATGCCGTCTTGTCACCTGATGGTACGTTCTCAAGCTCTCTTCTGTCTCCAACCCTGGAACACCTTATTGACATATTCACCTACAGAGAAACTTATATATGTCATTGGAGAGCTTTCGCACAACGTTATTGCCTTTGACTTGTCTGCTCCCCCGGGCAAGGATGTCCAGCGTATCGACGGGTTTGAGGTCAATGTCATTCCTCCCAATGTTCATCCTGACCATCAATTCATGATGGACTCGGCCGAACTATCCTTACATCCCAAGATTCCCAATGTCCTCTACGTCAGTAACAGATGGGAAAAGCATATCGCCGAGCGCGAAACTCATCTGCAAAATGTCCATGCACAACCGCAAGGAGATACTATCGCTGTCATCCTACTTTCAGAAAATGGAAAAACATCTCAAGGGATCAAGCACGTGCGAACGAATCTCGACACGATCCGCGGTTTCAGACTTAGCGACGATGGCAAATATGCCGTAGTGGCTGGACAAGAAGAAGGTGGAATCGAGATATATAGCATCAGCGGCGACAGAGGTGACGTATGGACTCTTACTGCCAGCTTGAGTGAGGGATTAGACAGTGGTATTAAACATGCAGTCTGGTTGTAAAGGTTGTAAAGATTGAGAAATTAATTACTAGGCTATAATCTCTCTAAACAGACAGTAACTTGCCACATCTGATCTGTTCTCTCGGCTTTTGGTCAGCTCCTCCGTTGTTGTTCTTGTATTCTGCGTTAGGAAATAAATAGAGGGCATAAGGTACGTGTGTTGAATTGCTAACTTCGTTCGCCGAACTGTCTACAGGCTTGGCGCTGGCAAGCTGATAGCTAAGTACTTCCACAGGTCTGACTCGAATCCGGTCTTTTGGTGTTAGGTCCTCAGACTGACCCGAGTGGCAATCTTACTTGAGAAGCTACATCCCCAATAGCAGAGGCTAGTCTTTGATAGGTAATGCATCCATAATTCAGGAGACTCAAACTGGGTATTTAACTAGGTACTGTACACGTTTCCACATGTTACTGGTCAATAGAGGACCTTGTCTCTAAGTACATTGCAATGGCCAAGCCATACCCATGAAAATTCTGTCATGCTAATACCTCTAGTGGGCCCGCGATCCGAGCTCGTTCTCCTCATCCTCAAGGCTGTCGCCGAAAGCGCCAGCGATCTGTTCCAGGCTCTTGCCCGCAGTCTCGGGAACGAAGAAGAAGGAGAAGATGGACGCAGCAAAACAGAAGCAACCGAAGAAAAGGTAAGTACCCCAGCCAAGCTTGAGCTGCATCTCAGGAACAATAACACCAATGATGAAATTAGCCAACCAGACCATGGCCGTGGCAGCACCTACACCCTTCGCACGCTTAGAGCTGGGGAAAACCTCTGCAGGGAGAGTCCAAGCCAGAGGTCCATAAGATGAGGCATATGCAAGAACATAGATATCTGGAAAAGGTTAGAAGAGACCACAATAATTACGGAGGCGGAGATGCTTACAGATAAGAGCCACACCGAACCAGCCCATGCCAGGGTTCTCAACCCACTTGCCGTTGTACTTGCTCACAATACCGGCCATGATCATGTGAGGGATACCCATAGCAATACCTCCGAAAATGGAAAGTTTGCGACGTCCAATCTTGTCAAGGTAGAGAAAAGTGGGAATGCCGGCAACGAATTGGCAGATGTTGACCATACCGCTGAGAATAAGGGACATCTCGTAGTCCTGGCCGAGTGCAGCGAAGAAAATGGGTGCATAGTAGACGAAAGCGTTGATACCCGAGAACTGCTGGAAGAAAGGGATGGCGAGTGCCACAGTGGTGCGTCGGATGTACTTGGGCTTGAAAAGGTCGCCCCACTGCTGGAACTCGAGGACGACAGGGTTCTTGTTGGCGCCATGATCACGGTCCAGCATCATCTCATGAACCTCAGCTTCGCGGACAATGCCCTTCCACTCTGCCTGGACACGAGCGTCAGTTCCAGGCAAACGGCGAAGCTTCTCAAGCGCATGCAAGGCATCCTCGTTGCGATGACGCATAGCGAGCCATCTGGGTGAGAATGGGAAAAACTGAATGCCGATGCCAACCATCAAAGCGGGGGCCATCTGCAAGAGGAAAGGGAGTCTGAAAGCCCAGTCGTTGGAGATGTCGCGGCAGCCGTAAGTGATCCAATAGGCGATAATGGCACCAATAACGATAGAGATGGCTTCGAGGACAAGGAGAGAACCTCGCAGGTTGGGAGGTGCGATCTCGGAGATGTACAGGGGAGCGCCCATGGCAAGAGTACCGACACCGACGCCACCAATAGTGCGTCCAGCTACCAGAGTGCCGTAGTTGTGTGAGGCCGTCTGGATGATAGCACCAACGCAGAAGAAGGCTGTCGCTACAGCAAGGCCATACTTGCGGGAATATCGGTCGGCAAGAAGAGGGAAGAACAGGCAACCAACGAAGGCGCCAAACTCAAGCATGCCAGTCATGAAACCCGTGTTGAAGCCATAGCGAGAATGGCCCGGTGAGATCTCAGGAAAGGTATCCTGAAACTGGGGCATTGTAAGGATGATAGAGATGACACCCTGATCGTAACCGAAGGAGAAGCCACCGAAGGAGGCAAGGAGAGCGGCGCCGAAGACATAGGGCGATCGAATGATACCAGCAAGACCGTTGTTGTCATAGCTGATCTCGGTGTTGGTGATGCCATCCTCTAGGTGTTCGGGGCCATCAGAATTGGCCGCCTTGTCATGGCTTTCATTGCCAATGTGAGCGAGACTCTTGTCATCCGCCATATTGACTACTGTCTAGCAGAAAGACCAAAAGATAAGACAAGAAATATTCCTTGATGGAGAGTGGAATGAAGATGAAGATGGAGATGGATGAGGATGAGGATGAGACAGGAAAAAGAAAAAGGAGGTTAAAGCTGGGGTTGACCGCGGCTTATCTAGCCCCCCGAGATCGATAAAATCGCTTAGACACAATGACACATGCCCCCTAGACACGTCCCCCATGGGGAACAAGATTTGAGGCTGTTAGTCTAGACTGGGGAAATTGGAGTAGCCCAGATCGGACATAATTGAGTCCAGACCGCACCTGTATCGGACTTGCCAAGCGTCAGAGCGTCGGAGATAATCACGCGAAGCTAGTGATACAACAGTGAGGCAATTATCAAAACGTCTGCCCTCCTTGTTTAGCCTTGGCTTGGTCCGCTCGTCCGTTTAGTTGGCCGAAGTCAAGATTCCTACGCGTAATCACATCACCCAAGCGTTACAATGCAAGTTCAAGACTTAGATCGTGTCAACGAAGTAGAGCCCGGCCGTTATGGCATTGCTCAAAATGCTGGAACTATGGCGACGACAGGTAAACTATAGAAGCTTGTAAAGTTTATTTCCCATTCTGGGCTAAGTTAACGGACGTGTAAATATGTCCGGTTGAAGCAATCCAGAACACTTAGCCAAACCGTTGGTAACGTCTAAGTGCGTGATTCCAAAACATGAGGGTGACATTCACCCCAGACCCCCAGTTGAATATCCCTGGCTATGCGGGGGAAACGGTATACCTTGTTTCTCCAACTTTCGGTGTGTCATTGTGGAGTTACCTTTATGAGTGTGTATTCTCATGGATCGGATATCAATCATCACATATCGACTTGGTCTTCTGGAATCCTTGTGAAATCACATCAAGGCAAGAGTGTCGTGATGCCTAATTTTGAAGTGCTCGAAGAGGTTAAATAGGATAGTCGAGACTCCGACCATTGTAGCGTATTCAAACAATATTGGCACCAGCTGACCTCGAATTTCCTGTAGTTTGAAGCCATCGATATTAGAGCGCATGCATACTCCTCAAAAGCCACCTCGCGTGTAGCATAACGTCATGTTACAGCAACGTCCCCCACGACTCCATTTATGCAGCCATCGGGTAGTCCGTCTAAGCGATCTCCGACTGGCTGGGCCCGCAGTTGGCGTGGTACGCACACGACTTGACACCCCGTCTGGAAGGATCTTAACCAGTTCGCCCGACCTGACGACGGGGTTGGAGGCGAGGATCCCAGCGGCCTGGACCCGGACACCCGATATTAGCTGAGGGGTTTCTTGGGTCAGCTCGGATGAAGAAATTGTTTGGAGCCGTTCGCCGGTTTGTTTCCTGCTTCGGCCAGGCCATTTGTCTCTTTTGGAGTGAACTGATGAAATTACCGGAGTATGTGCGCTTGTACGTAGACCTTTGGCTTACGTGCCCGTGACCTAGCAATTATCAGAGGCCTCAGACGCAGACTAGCAGAGAGGCATTCAGGAGAACCTCAACGGGATGCTCGAAGTAGTAAACAATGTCCGGGTCTTCCACACTCATATGGATACACTACCCTTTTTGTCTGTTTTCCAGATAGCTAAGACGACGTGTCTGGAGAAGAAAAGATTTTGTTTTACACTGGAAGGGCTAAGACTGTTTGTTACATGAGGCACAGCTGATAGAACGCCTATCCTAAGATGACCTCTGTTTCTCCACACTGATTGGCAACCCAAGTTCTCTTCTCTATCCGCCCACATGCTACTCTGTAAGAGATGTCCTCGTTCTTCTCAACCCAAAGGACATTGTAGAACTGGTATACATCATCGGAGCCCCAATATCCTTGCATCTGTTTGACTTCGGGAGTTTTGTCTGTTTCGTACTCAACCTGATAAAAGTCACTGTCCCGTCCGGAAGAATGGTCCACCCACAGCCCATCCTCATCAAATGAGGCCTGGAAGCGTTCGGTTCCATAATATCGACTGTTACGGAACACCCTCTCTTCGATACATTGTTGGATATCAGAATGACTCGCACTGCCTTTCGAAATCGCGATGAGCTCTATCCTGTCCCCTTGTTTGCACTGAATGTCGTCTGTTGTTTTGAGTAACCCTGCGAATTTCCCGTCTTCATCCTGAAGAACCACGATAGGCATCATCTCATATAGAGGCTTGTCTGTTAACACTGGGTGTCCAAAAGCTTGGAAGCGGCCAGCCCGGAGTTGATGGGTCAGGATTTCTGATACCCGTAGAACATCTGCTACGTAGAAACATGCTCGTTCTGCCTTGCAAACTAGGTGAGGGATCGTGTTGTAATCAGAAAACTCGGCTACGGAGATCTGTCGTCCACTGTATGTAAGAACATCCCAGTCCACACATTGTTGTGTAGTCCAACTCGAAGTAATAAACTGGTGCGTGGAATCTCGGATCCCCGAGACCCCGGTTAGGAGGCTTCTAGGGTCCAAATAGCACTGCCACCCACACCAAGACCAGGAGGGAAGAGAAAAGTCTGTTCCTGTTCCTACTTCCTCCCTCCTGTAACATCTTCTAAGCGGCTGCCATAAAAGTGCATTGTCGAGGCTTGCCGTTGGTAATCCGCAGATGAAGCCCTCTGGAAACGCTCGGGTCAGACGGTTTAGTATGCCTGAACATGCTGAGAGGCCGTCTCCAGAATAAGTGAGATCTCGCCCGTTATAGGGGCAGACTAAATCGACGTATAGGCTGAAGTCCGGATGCGTAGTGGTCATAAGCCGGTTCCCAATGTGTGCTATCGTCGGCCCACTTGCAGTAGTAGTACGAGGTGATAATCGATGCAGATCCCATACTGAGTCAGCACACTCCCAGAAAATTCTGTCATCCAGGAAGAAGATAACCCTTTTGCTGAGGATGTGCTCTTGGTAAGTCCAGGCTCGTGTCGCCCCCTTGACTGCGACATTTGCTGGTAGTGTGCCTTGACCTCAATATCGCGACAATACAATTCGTCTTCAGGATGACGATTCAGGAGAAAGGCAATCTCAATAGGCTGAAGGAGTGGCTTCTTTTCTAGTTCGGCATTTAGCGCTGTAGTTTCACGTACGCTGTAGAGACCGTGGCTCGCAGCTGCGACAAGTGTCACACGAGCGCCTGAGTAGATTTCATCCATGCGCATCACCTCGAACTTTGTAGACTGTTCTCCTTGAATGATGCACAAAGAGATACGAGCTCGATAGCGTCTTTGATGACTTTTGGCAGTTGGTATTCAATTTCATTGCTCGCAAGGCTTCCTTTATGCTTTAATAGCGACAGTGTTTCAGGGTCTAGTTGAAAGAGATGCTCTTGTTTGGCCGTTGAAGATGAAGAAGGGTCTTGCCACGTATAGCTGAGAGCAATGTAGCGCTGATCTGTTCCACTCACGATACATTTGTGTTTTGTATCGATGAGCCAGGTCGGGCTTTGCTGATCCCTCGGCTGAACTGAACATGCGTGTTGATCATCACAGATCTGTAGCCAGCTTTGAATCGCTGTGATAAAACCACCGCTCGGGGATGTTATGTCAGAGGCGGTACAGTTGCCTTCGATTAGGCCGCTGACCTTATTGTCTCCACGTTCGGACATGTTGAGCTTGCTGTTGAAGAAAACTAGAAGGCTGAAATCTGTGTCAAAGTTCTGATACCACGCAGTCTTTTCATGTGGTTACTGGGGGGTCATTGCTTTCTGTGAAGAACGATCAATGCACATTGAACAAACATGCAAACTCATTATGCCACTCTGAAATTGGGCACTAGCGTGTTGGGCACCAATGCTGGGTTCATTCATGACAACACATCATTCATTGCCAACATAGTAATTTGGGAGTTGAAGCCATTCCAAACACTTTCGGCTAATGGTATAAAGCGGTTATCTTGAAACCTATCTACCATTAGATCCAAAATTAAGCAAATACTTGATGATTCCTAGCCAGCAGAACGATTTCTGATCCCGATCTTTTGCTGGGATGCGCCTCAAAATTACTCAGTCTCTCGTCAGTTTCATACTCTATCTGGCGCTTCTGATCTCTCGTCTTATATGGTGGACAGGCGGAACTGTAACTTGCCCTTGACTGTTGAAACTATTAACCACGAGACTGGCTGTTTAAGCCTTGATGTAATTAAAAATCATTACAAAAGTCGTTTCTGTTTGTCTTCCACCCTAGAAGCATTATAGTCGGTGGCCGCGCCATGGGGAGCTTCTGTAGCGTCTGTATCTTTCGTTCATTTTAGTAGGAGCATGAATTACATAGTGCCCTAAGCCTCATCTTCCTGCCTTGTACGCGTATGCGCTATTTGAACAAGACCCGCAGACCATTGTCATAGTTGTATCCGTCCAATCTGTTTTTGCTCCAATGCTTTACATTTAACCCACGACTGAGTCTGCCATCAAATCATCAGCCGGCCACTTCTTTCGATCAAATAAGAATATTAAGAGTATGAAATGCCTTGAGTATAGCCGTGTTTCACAAGTCTATATAGTTCCCTTCATATTGCATACTTATTCTTATAGACTATAGCCTCGACCTTCGATACATAGATACACTTGCATATTCCCATGCAGAACATCTATTGGTTAACCCCAGCCTCCATCACGTGAGGTCAGCATACCTTCTACCCCATGTCTGTCCTTGTGATTAGGCATCAACAACTTTCACTACCTATGCCTGCCCATCAATAACCTTGGCGCTATGCATGAATTTCGACGAAAGCTGCGCGATCTTCGCAATAGGGCTAGCAAGAGGCCAGAATCCGCGAATGATGACTCTGCAGCAACATCGGATACAGCCGTTGCTGAAGCGCTTGGCGAACATCAGCTGGCCCCAACGACAGACCAACAAGTTTCATCTTCAGCCACTGAAGATACGATGCTTTCCAATGAAAGCACCATAAGGCTGCAATCGCAAGTATGGAATGAAGCCTACGATGGTTTGAAAGACGATGAGGCGAACATTGTAGACGCCTACGAAAGGATTTTGTCCGGTCAAATCACAAGTGATGTCCCAGTTACAGAAGTTGAAGGCTACCCTGAGAATGTCCTGGAGACGGCCGCTTCCAGACGGGAAAAATTAAACAAGCTCATTGAGGACGGTCAGTCGAGGACCGAACGAGTTTCAAACATCAAAGAGAAGATCAATGATGTCATACAACCATTTAACCAGCTAAGGAGTGTCATATCTCTGGCTGTCAAGACTGACCCTACGGCTTCAACTGCGTGGGCTGGAATCACTGCTTTGCTCGATGTATGTGCCTGTCTTCTTATGGTTTTCATCATCTAAAACCGTACATAACCTTTCCTAGATCCTGGCGTCTCCGCTTTCCGAACCTGGGGCAAACCGTGAGGGCATGAAGTACATTCTCGAACGCGCAGAGTGGTACTGGAATCTCTCTGCCTTGTTGTTAGACGCGGACAAGATTGACAAGTCAATGATAGACTTGCAAAAACAACTCACAAAGAGCATTGTGAAGTTGTACAAAAAGCTTCTGCTTTACCAGATGAAGAGTGTTTGTCTTTACAGCCGATCTCAGGTTGCTGTCATTCTACGCGATCTGGTCAAACTAGACGACTGGAAGACACAGATCACATCCATCGAGAAGGCAGCAGAGAGTGTCAGATTCAATGTGAGCCAGTTCAGGGCTGAAGACGTCAGTGCCCGGCTACGGAGCATCGACACGTGTCTTAGCGATGTGCGAACAGACCTCCAAGCAATTACGGTAGCGGTCCAGGACCTCGACAGCAAGCAACGCAAGCGCCACGACGAAGACAAGGACACGATCTTCTTGAACCAGCTGTACGATGTCGACCCCAAACTTGAGAAAGCGGCTATTGAGGACCTGAAAGGTGGTCTGGTGAAAGAGGCCCATGACTTGGTGCTTGAGCAGAGCAATTTTGAGATGCTCCAGAAAGAAGATCCCGAGGGCATCATATGGATCACAGGTGGTCCGGGCAGAGGGAAGACAATGTTCCTCTTTGGTATTATCAACCGGCTTCTTCAACGACGACAATACCACGTGGTCACATACTTCTTCTGTCGAGCTGACCGACAAAGAGCAAGGACAGCAAAAGCGGTTCTTCGAGGGCTCTTGTGGCTCATATGTGACCAGAGCTGGGGCCTCACACGACGTCTGCGAGAAGAGTACGAGAACCAGAGCAGCAAACTGTTCGAAGATGAGGATGCCATGGTTTCTGTGGCGTTAGAGAAGATGTTAGGCAAGGTCTTGAGTGCCCCAAGCATGCGCCGGGCCATCTTGATTGTCGATGCGGTCGACGAGTGCGAGGACAGCAGTATTCCAATCCTCTTAAGAACTATCGGCCGACTGTCCCACGATTATCCGGCACAATGGATCTTATCAAGCCGTACCTCAGCCAACTATCGAAGTCTTTTGGTAGACCCAGCTCTTGGCACCACATCCACGTACCTGGAGCTGAGTGACGACGTTATCTCCAGTGCTGTGCAAGCCTACGTCAAGGACAAGATTGACGAACTGTCTGTTGCCAAAGGCTATAGTGCAGGTCTCAAGGAGAACGTGCATGGAATACTATCTTCAAAGGCTGGCGATACCTTTCTGTGGGTAGCCCTCGTTTGCCTTGAGCTTCAGGGAATGGGCATTGAGCCGCGACATGTGCCAATGATTTTGGAGGCACTCCCTCAGGGTCTTAATGATTTGTATCGACGGATGTTTACTGGTGCCGTGACGTCAGCTGATGGTCATTTGTGCAAAGAGATCCTGCCACTAGTTTCTGTTGCTAGTCGCCCATTGACACTCAATGAACTACGGTCTCTGGTACCAGGGGTCGAAGACCTATCAGATGCAGAGCTCAAGGGAGTTGTGGCCAATTGTGGTTCCTTCTTGAGAGTACAGGGCGAGAACCCAAGCTCAACAATTGTGGCCTTTATTCATGAGTCGGCGCGAGAGTACTTGACGGACGTGGCTCAAACGACAACGTTCCCTGTTGGTATCTCACACCAGCATCGACTCATCTTCAGACAGGCTCTGTCGAATATCAAAGAGCTGACACGGAATATATACGGGCTACCTTCCCCTGGGACCAGGATTGATGAGATCGAAGCCCCAGTACCCGATCCGCTCTCACGGCTCCGATACAGTTGCCATCACTGGCTGGACCATGCGGACCATATCCAACAACACGAGGACTGGGAGGCATCTGACGACCAAGCAATCGAGTCTTTCATTTGCAATGACTTATTTCACTGGATTGAAGCACTCGGCCTCACAGATCATATGCCTGAAGGAACAGCAGCCTTTCAACGACTGAGCATATTTTACAGGGCAAATAGCCTTTCAAACTCTCAGCGAGCGATCAGGTTGGTTGAAGAGGCACGTCACTTCATCCTTTACAACAAGTCCGGCATAGAAACCGCTCCTTTACAAGTATACGCATCTGCACTTTTATTCTGCTCCCAAGGCAGTATGGCCGAGATCAAGAGCCACTACCGACATGAACTAAATTGGGTGACACTGAGTCCTGAAGCTGATGGAGCCACATGGTCACAGCTCGTTCAGAAGCTTCCATCCAATGGTTCAATATCGACTCACATGTCCTTTTCTCCTAACGGCCGGCTTCTTGTAACAGGAAATTGCAGCCCCACCAGTGTAATCAACTCATATAAGCATTTCATAGAGATTTGGGACGTATTGGCGAGCCATCGTATGGTACAAGTTCATTTGAACGACCTCATTGAGAGGGTAGCTTTCTCCGTCGATGGCAAACAGGTTCTCGTCTTGCTATATGACGGCACGATAAGGCGGTTAGAGGCCGAGTCTGGGCGATGCGTTGGCAACATACATAACCCTCTACTCTTCACAAAAGCCTTGTTTTCATCAAACACACAGTTCCTCGGCCTCGCAACACGCGAACATAGCCTGAAAATCCTCGAAGTAGACACTGGACAAGTCATTCAAGCGATAGACCATGTATTGAAGCTAAGCTTCTCGCCAGACAGCCTCCAACTGGTTACGTTGCTGGAGGAGAACACAGTCGCACTTTGGCGCATTGGCAGTAACAACCCTAACTGGATGATTGAGATTGACGCAAAAGATTTGACATTTTTCGGAAATGACAGAGTGGCTGTGAGCTGTCTTGACGATACGATCAGTGTGCGTGCGGCAACAGACGGCTCCGAAATCTGCACATTCCCTTGTCATCCTTCAATTCGGTCGATAACGTGGCTAGGCAATGGGTTAAGCTACACATGCTGGTGTTCTGACCTAACAATAAGAATTTTTGACGATGCTGGAATGAGCTGCGTGCAACCAATCCCCATGGATCGATTGCCTATCATGTCCAGTGAAGAGTCGAATTTATTCGCATTTTCGGCTGCTACTCATTCGTTGGCATGGAATGAAGGTGCAGGAATCAGGCTATGGGACTTGAACATGCGAACAGGTCTAGAGGCTATCGAACATTCTTATTCCAAGACTTGGTCGGACCTAGTCGCCGACATTACGTTCTCCCCAAATGCGAACAATGACACGTTACTCGCATTCTCAACCTCGTCTTATATAGAAGTCTGGAGTCTGTGCCATGGAAAGGTTTCAAGCACTCGTAAACTTCCCTGCTCATTGATCCCAGATCTCGCATTCTCTCCCAATGGTGCATATCTAGTAGGTCTTGGTTTAGACGGCCGGGTTCAAGTCTGGGACATTGCCCGCGGCACAACATCTGGCGAGCGACAATTTAGAGGGTTTGACGATACATTGTGCTCCTCCCCAGATTCAAAATGGTTGGTGTTCACCTGCGGAACTGATGGCGTCCTGCTCTGGGATCTGGCAGCTCATGATGTCGCTGAAACGATCTCCGTTGCAGCTGAGAAAGGTGTCTACTCACATGACAGCCAGCGTCTGGCAATTGCTTACCGAGGACACGTCCAAATCTGGTCAATGTCTCCATTGCGACACCTTTATAACCTTGATCTCAACTATGAGCCTGTTGAAACAGGAGCTTTCATGCTCATCGCATTCTCGCCAGACGACGAGTCGTTGGTTATAGCCAATAATGACTCTGTCTACATCTGGTACCTACGCGACACCGAGCCTCATCGCCGTTTCACTTGGGCTTGCCAAAATGATTCTCAATCTAGATCCGTAGCACTATCGCGAGGTAACAAATTCGTTGCTGCTACCGATGATGACAATGTTTGGATCTGGAACCTGAGTCTTCCCGCCGCATCGCCACCTATGCGCATTGAACTCCCCCACATAACAACAAAGTGTTGTTTTGGTGCGCATAGCTCATGTCTTGTTGTAGACGGTGGAGCTGTTGTTTTGGTTGATGGTCAAGACCATCTCGAATACTGCGGCTACGGACTAAGTAAGGACCGCGTGTGGATTACTATAGATAACCAGAGAATACTCTACCTGCCGCAAGAATTTCGTCCAGAATATCACCCAAAATTTCATGGGTCGGGTGTAGTTGCTTTCATGGACTCAATGGTGGCGTTTGGGACTCATTCAGGGCGTGTCCATGTTTTACGATTTTGTGACGATTTCAGTTCAGCAGATAGGCGTTGGGATGTTGAATGAAACAAGACTTAGTTTTTAGGAATTATACTCTGATTTAAGGCTTTATATTACTTGGAGTTACCGTCACAAAGCCTGAAACCCAGACGCGATGGGTTGTAAGCTGAGATTCCTGTCCGAAGGACCTATTAACTACCCATTTCATTTGTTTGAGCCATTGAGTTCTCTGCTCACTCTCTCGAACTTTTGTATAACCGTCATTTGGTACCCCCGCTGCTCTATTGTATCAGCCCTTCCAACGGTATAATGTCCCTCAGACCGTCTCGCTTCCATAATGTTTTTGCCCGTTTTGCTTTTCACAAGCGCCCTAGCACTTTGATATATGCCCTGCCCAGGCAACGCCACCAGTCCGATAGCACCGGAAGATATCTTGGTTCCCAGATTCAACAATCCAATGCCAACGCCCTTTGCCGCTCCAGCAGCACCTTCTTTCTTAGCCCCTCGTAGCGGCTCCATCACTATTCCACCGATACCCTCAACAAGGCCATGTGCAAAATTCTTTCCAGCTGCAACACCACCAGACTTCCAATCAGTCACAGCACCATGATCGTAGGCCTTGCCGCCATACAGTTTAGGTGCGGCAGCCATGCCTTCCGTGACGGCATATGGAAGATCCAGCAGTAAGCCCTTTGAATAATGCTTGAAGAAGCCTCCAAGGCCAGACGCAGACCCTTTCATGGCAGCAACGGCGCCATGCTCAGGATCATGGGAGCTGCTGCTCTTAGAATCAGATGGGAGAGCCAGGCCTGCTGGCCTTCCAAAGACTTCATCATCCACTCCAGGCTTTGAGTTAGTACTAGGCCGCCTTTCAGAGTCTTGACTTCCGGAGGCTCTGGCGCCGTCCGAAGTCACAGGGCGGAATGCTTGAATCGGCTTCACAACGATGTCAGATGCCGAAGTGACCATACCAACTCCAGTTGTGGCAAGGGACGACAATGCCGCAGTCACAGGGTCCCATCGGCGATTCTCTATGTGGACGGGTTGCGGTTGATAACTGAGAGACTGTCAGTGAAAGTCAATCATAGCTCCGGTAATACGTACGGCTTTAGGTCTTTCCAAGAAAGTCTACGGTTATCCACTAGGACTTCCGCGGCAACCTTGGATAGTTTGATGTGTTGGCTCTTGTGCTTATATGACCACACCGCAGCCGAGTTCGGTAGCATATCGCATCGCATATCATTAAGAGGCAAGTTGGCGTGGAAAGAGGCTACGGCGCGTCTGACTCCAGCCTCACTGGACATCTTGTGGGCGATCTCTCGTGCGGAGGCGGATGCTTCGGGGGTTAGACAAAATCGTATAGCTTCTGCGAGATTTTCGCTATTGAGGCTCTTGAATGGGATAGGAGCTGGGCCAGCACCGCCGGCGTGGACCATGTTTCCCCAGAATGGTTGACTACGGTAACAATATTAGTCTTCTGAAGAAGATCGGTTACCAATTCTACTTACTCTCCAAAGAAGGGCACAATAGTTGTCGGCTTCGCGTTAAGCAACCCACAAGCCGTTGTGCCAGCGCCTCCATGGTGCACAACTGCAGTGACGTGTTGGAATAACCATTCATGAGGGCAGTCACCGAGGAAAAAGACTTGATCATCTCCCTTCGAGTCTCCTCCAAGCTTGCTCCAGCCTCGTGAGACTATAGCTCGAGTGCCAGTAGCATGGACCGCGTCCATGATTGTCGCAGTTAACTTTTCTGGGTCGTCGATCACGATGCTGCCAAAGCCGATGTACACTGGTGCCGGGCCACTTGAAAGGAACTTTTCCAGTTCAGCATCTGGTTTGTCAGATGGCATGTCGCGAAAGAAGAAACCACAAACGTCTATCGAAGTTAGTTTAAACAAACGGTGTGCGATGTGCCGAGCGTTGCAGCCGTACCAATATTTTCAGGCCAATCTGCGGGCTTAGGTACCAAAGCCGGCGACCAGCAGTAAGTGACTGGTACGCCAAGAGTCTCTGTTAAACATGGGCCTTCGCTGAAAGGAATTGGTTCGAGGTCTATTGTGTTTCGCCATGTGTTGATGACGTCTCCAAGTCTGTTGAACAATGAGCAAATGGTAATCATAAAGCTTTGCCCAATAACTTACCCTTGCCATGTCATCCATTCCACCAAAGAGTAAGAGACATAGTTTGCAGCGCTTGCCGACATGTCGCTCCCGTTCGCCTTGAGATTGGCAAGTGGGTGACAAAATTCGCGAGTACTAGTCCAAGGCATAGTGAACATGAGGTGTAGTGGAACACCAAGAGCCTGCGCACAGTGGATGTGAGCAAAGCTAGGCGGGTTTGCAATAATTGCATCGGCCACAAAAGGCTGTGAAGTCAACTCGTCTGGTTCGATGCAAGATCTCCAGCAATTGTGCAGCATTTCGGCTACCATTTTACGCTTCCTTTGGATCTCGCCTCCTCGCAATGTCTTCATGCTGGGGATTAAGCCGGGATTCTTCACCATGTACGCCATCAACCTTAAGGTGTCAGCTCAAATTTACTTCACTTTGGAAGTGATAAGTTTACTCACTCAGCGGGATCGCCACCGATGGAGAAAAATTCAAGGCCGGCCTGGCGAACAAAACCGTCAAATTGGCCGTGGGTCGCAATTCGCACCCGATGTCCATGGCGCTGTAATTCTGTTCCGAGGGCGATAACTGGCTGAACGTCTCCTCGACTGCCGACCACCTGGATAACAATGTTGAGGCGGATGCTTTTCTCGCTTGTTTCGGAATATTCTGGAGGGCCGCCATGGGTTTGTTCTGGTGGAGGTTGTGGTTTCTCAGTTGGAACGAATCTTGAGAGTCGTCGAGCTATTCGCGAGCTAAGATCGATGTCGATACGACCATCATCTCGACCGACTGTGGTTGCTTCTAATTCCGCTATCGGCTCGTATTGCGGAAGTTGTTCCGACAGCCCTGGAGCAAACTCGTCATTGGCTGCGAGTTCAAAGCAACTTGTTTGCCGATTCAATTGACGATTTTGTGAAGATGACATCTTGGAACACCAATTAAAGATTATGAGGAAAGGAATAAAGAGCAAGAACAGACTTGGAAATGCCGATCATGGCGGCAGATCATTTATAAACATACCACTTGCGCTCAGTCGTACACGGACCCTGAGACCAGTTTAAAAACTGAGGCAAGTGTATCCGTACGGAGTGCCCGTAAACCCGCTAGCGAATACGCGTATTTGGTGTCTTGATTCATACCACAAAGTTTTAGAGAAGCGCGGAATGAACGCTAGAATTTGGACTCGGGCAAGCCAGCATGACAAGATGAGATAGAACGATTTGGATAAACGGCCAAGTATAGATAGATTTCTATTTCTGTAGGTATTGTAAGTGGTAGTTTTAACCTGAAAATGATAATATCCGCGGTTAAATGATCCCGGTCTAACTGTGAGATACATACGCATATTCGCGCATTTGTGGGGATGGCGCACATACAATCTTATCCGCGTATACAACTCGCACAGTTTCACTACGCTTCGGCAAGTCCCGATGCTAATACTTGACCTAAACTAAATATAGCGTCCCTAGTTATTTATTTCATACTAATAATCTTAGATATAGTAGGGTATTTTAAGTTCTAATATATTTCAGGTCTAATTCCCCCCTTATCTACTTTATTAAAATCCCTTAATAACTTTAACTATATATAACTTTTTTAATTATAGCTCTTATAAGATATAAGCTATATTATTTAATTTATAAGAAAACAAAGATTATAATAATATATAAATTAGGCATATTTATATTGAAAATCTATATAAAAAAAAAGATTTCTTAATATATAATTAATAATATAATAT
>JAASAY010000652.1:0-32731 GCA_014822085.1 Fusarium stilboides
TTAATACACAAAGCTATTAAAAAAATTTATTTGTTATATTTATAAGAGTAGCTTAGCTAATAATAATTTAGATGTTTCCTTTTAAGACCTCAGTCAGGTTAACAAGAACCTTCCGCCCCTTAACAACCTTAATACTCGCAATCAGCAACGTAGAAGACTTAGTGCCAACGCCAGTCTCCTTGTTGGAGTCGGTAAAGCGAATTAACTGGGAGACACAACCAGCACCGGAGCCGTCGGGCGCTTCCCAACATTGGAGTTCCTTGGTATCATGGATAGTCGTCTTATTATCGAGACGAAACTTCATAATGATATCGTTAAATGATTGGCGCGTGAATTGATCATGGTTGATTCTAAGTGGCACGGTTAGTTTGTCTCTGTTGAGCCTGGGGGGACCTTCTTCGCGGTCTGGCGAACCTTGCTGCAAAATCCTCTGAAATGGACTCCTTGATGGTATTTGCTGAGACGTCATCGTCTGGCTGAACAAAGATTTGGGCGTAGAGATCTTCCATCCAGTTGCCCAGTCCAGAAGCAGGGCGAGTAGGTTCGATCTTGTCGGCCATAGTGAATGAGTATGCGGTTTCTGGAAGGCTTTGGATTTGAATGATATTGTGAGATGGATAAGAAATAATCAATTTCGAGAGCTTCACAGGCAGTTATTTATACCTCTTATCTCAAGTCATTGACTCCAAAGTGTCTGCCCGAGTTGGGAGTGGATCCACCCGAAGGTTTGAGTTTAGCGTGCGGAACTCCGCATCTTAGTCAAACGCTCCCGGAATGGTCGGGCTCGGCGCTGACCGAACTTATTTTTCCAGCGGCTCCAGTATTTACAGTAATCATTCTTTTCCTGGGCAAGTTCAGCTAGAATTCTCACAGAGCGTCATACCTCCGTGTCGCAGACATGGTATCTTCGAGACAAAAGTCCTGCTCGGCTTGTGTCCGGGGTAAAAGGCGGTGCGATCTCGGATTCCCACAGTGCGGACGCTGTCTTGCAAGACAAGCTACTTGTGTGTATGCTTGGATGTCGCCTGAAGACGGTCAAGAGATTGCGGAAATCTCCGATCTAAGTCTTTGGGTTGATCAAACCGACATTACTGAAACCTCTCAGTCCAATCACGACTCATCCCCATCAGAAGTTCACCTTGGAAGTAATGATATTTCATTGTTCCCAACTCCCATCACCCTCCCTCCGCCTCTGGTGCCACTGATAGATGAGATTACCGGCCGAGGGAGAGCCATATCATTGTTTACCCCAGACCCTTATCCTCAATCCTCAAACGAGTCTCACCCAGATGCATATCTTGATACCCAAACATTCCACCCTGGAACGAAGAGTGGCACTTCGTTAATGCCGTCGCGGAGACCCACTGTATACACGGGCAGTGTATTTAAGGAGCGTGCAGAGTATGCTGCCAACCGGCTACTCCATCAAGTCAACAATTTCGCAGAAACGGGACAAACATGCTTCATCCACTACTCTCAGCTCAAGGACTCTACTGCATTGCGAGAGGCTTTCGCTGCTTGCTCCCTATACACGACACGCAACTCTGCCAATGCATCTCTTATCGCATCTGAAATCGCAAGACGAGTAGAGCTACTCCTAACGGCTACAAATACAGCCATCTCTTTGAGTCCTCCGAATCCTCACTCGACCATGAATCTTGATCTCCTACCCTCTGTACAAGCAATGCTTATTTACCAATCCATGCGTTTATTCTCAACAACCGACGACTCTCATCAGGCTGAGCAAGACGCCAAGTCACTAGAAAGATGGCTTAATATCTTGCAGGCACAGGCGGTGAGAGACTCACCCGGCAATTCAAAGGCTGGTCATTATTGGAAAGATTGGATCCGAACAGAGAGTATCCAACGCACCATGATTTTTGCAGATCTGCTAGAAAGTATTTACACTTTTCTCAGATTTGGCTGGTACCAACCTAGTTCGAGGATGGCCAAGCTAGGCTTCACAGGGCAGGAAGCCATTTGGAAAGCAAGGTCGCTGACAGAGTGGTACGAAGCCAGGGAGAAAGGATCTTGGATTAGGTTGGACATGTCAAGGTTTGATACCGGCATCAAGGGGGTCTCTTTGGATCAGGTAGATGAGTTGGGAATTATTCTTCTGGTTAGTTATGAGGGACTTGAAGTGCTAAGAGCGTGGGCTGGTGATAATAGAAGACTACTTGAGAAGTGGGGATGAAGGTCCAGTAATAGTTCCTTCTGTTGGCCAAATTAATTTACCATACTACAACATTGTTAAGTCGTTTTGTTTGGCACGAGAAAAAGAATCTTGTAATTACATAGTTATCAATTATATATTTGGAATTTTTTATAGCCTTCCTTCATCACCACCGATGGGACACAGAGGTAAACAACAACATTCTGAATCCGTTCAAACTAATAAAGTCGAGCCATTGACCTGAGACCTTTCATTTCGCCCTCTCTAGTCATCGCCCTCCAATCCCACCAGCTTTAGTGAGTCCTCCCACAGTCTTGTCGCCTTCTCGACATCATATGCGTGAGGAGCATACTTAGGCGTGATCATCTTGTCCTCCCCACCAGTAGCCGGCTCAGCCACCGCGCAGTCAACAAGATACTTGCCACCATCATGCTTCCAAGCTTCACCAACAGCCGCCCACACCGACGTGGCAGCTCCTTGCTCGACGCTCTTCATCGTTGGATAGATGTGCTCCATACCCTTGAAGGCGTCGGGACGCATGTGCCTAGTCAGTCCTGTGGCGACGACACCTGGATGGACACTAGTTGCGTGCAGGTGCTTTGCACCATAGCGGCGTTCGATCTCGTTGGCCATGTAGATGTTTGCTGTCTTGGATTGACCGTAAGCCACACTGGGATCGTAGTCGCCCCGCTGGAAGGAGTAGTTATCGGAGTCATTGATGCCATGTATGTTATGGCTAGAGGACGACAGGTTGACAACGCGGGATGGAAGTTCAGGTGTGGCAGCAGAAAGCAGTGCAGGCTTAAGAAGCTGGAAGAAGAGGAAGTGAGAGAGGTGATTAGTGCCAAACTGGAGCTCATGACCATCAGCCGTAAAGCGAAGGTCAGGAATAGCCATGATACCAGCATTATTAATGAGGCAGTGGACCTTGGAGGTCTTCTTCAGAATAGCAGCGGCTGCAGCGCGGACAGATGCAAGAGATCCCTGGTCCATCTGGAACAGCTCCATACGGGAGGGGTCGAAGATGCCTTCCAAGGCAGACTTCGCCTTGTCGAGGTCTCGGGCTGTGAGGTGAAGAGTAGCACCAGTAGCGGCGATGGCACGAACAGTCTCGATACCGATTCCAGAGGATGTGCCAGTGATGACAAAAGCTTGGCCCTGGCGATTTTCTTCGAGACCTTCGTCTTTGATGATTTGGAGGGCTGTTGGGCGAGCATCGCCTGGGCCTTGAAGGTTGGCGTGGGCAACGGCGTAGCGAGACATGATCGATAACAGGTATAAGAAGAGAGTTGATTGTCTGTAGGATTTGGTGTTCCCAGAGCGAAATTGTTTGTTGATTGAGCGTTGGAGTTGGAGCTGAATTTTGAGGAGGATCGAACTGAACTGCTCTCAAATATATATTTTCATCATCGAAACATGATAATTGTTTTCTGCCAGGGACTATCGCTTAGCAGAACTACATTGCGAAGAATAACTTACAAATCAAGATCTAGTCTGGAGTTAAAACTATAAACGCCGCCTACTATAGATGAAGGTGAAGAGATATGTATCGTGCTTATTCAGTATCTGATACTCTAGGGTTGGCTGATGACGTTCCTGCCGTTTCCGGTTACGACAGCCCACCGGTCATCAAGGGAGCGGGAGTGGGGCTGATGACATTTTATCCTGATCAGGTCTAGCCTGCGGGACTTGACCATCGGCTTGCGCATTTCTCAGCTCTTGAGTGACACCGAAGGAACTCGGCTGTCAATTTTCTTCACTCCTCCTTACCACATTTCAGAACCTATAATAAATATCATATTGAGCGAATTAGAAAATGGAGCAAGACAGTCATCAGTCTGTGATAGCCGAGGCTAATAAGCAGCGAAGAAAGCTCCAGAACCGGAAGAACCAAAGAGCCCGTCGTGAGTCGTCCCCTGGGTAGAACTGCCCTCAACTGCTTGTTAACGTGTCAAGGACAACGGATCAAGGGTAAAGACTTTGAGATAGATCAGGGGCCAACCTTTGAGGTCAGGCGCTGGCGTGTCGATGAGGTCGATGATATCCCCACCCAAGACAAAGATATAGACTCGACAACTGTATCTGTATCATATCCTTCACCTTGTTCGCTTCCCTCTACTACCAAGAGTGCCACAGTCGCTCAGGTGCCACCAGTTACAGATCAAGTCAATGAATTGGTGGTCATAGACTCAACCCACCAGCCCTTTAATATCGACTTTCCCCTCCCTTCCGACCAGCTCCTTCATCTCATTCAGTTCAACGTCTACCGGGCCTTCATCTCCATTAAACGCACTATAAACACGATATCGTTGGATCCAACAACGTGTCCCGTCTTTGGTCCCTGTCTAGACGATACAACTCGTTACCCCCCAAACCCTAATATCCCTTACTCTCTTGCCCCTACAGAGCTGCAGCGAACTCAATACCACTTCCCCTGGATTAACATCATGCCTTTCGCCCGCTTCCGCGACAATCTTATCCGACGTGAAGGTCGCTTCGACAATTCTGAACTGTGGCGGGATCTCGTTGGCAATCTCATGACTTATACAGCGGCCCCTTGGCAACGAGGAACGCCCTTTAGCTTCTCTGCCGCTGTCCCCGAGAACGAACCGTCGCGAGGTCTGGTATTGGAGAATTACGTAGATACGGACGAGCTGACAGCCGGGCGCAATGGTCTCATCATTTGGGGTGAGCCGCATGACATGCAGAGCTGGGAGGCTACACCTGGATTTCTTACAAAGTGGTCATGGGCTGTCGAGGGCTGTGAAGACCTGGTGGAGATCAGTAATCGTTGGAGGACAAAAAGAGGGGCAGAGCCTATGGGTCTGTCGAGGCTGGTACCGGCGACAAATGCCTGGTAATGACCTTGTGGCTTGTAAATTAAAAGTAAATTAAAAAGAAGTAAAACGAAAGCCAATTACTTATGAACCGATTGACTCTGAGTAATTATAAGAGCTGAAAGGTTACTCTTATACGTTAAACCTAACGACTTGTTTGCCTCCTGCAACCTGGCCTGCCCGTAGGTTATCCAATCCCTCAAGCACACCATCAAAGCCGTTCTTTAGCTCAATAGTCGGAATGGGTTTCAAGATATGTGTAATCTGTGGTAAAATCTCATAAAAGCGAACAAGAGCCGCACGATCTTGTGGTTTGGCTTCAAACTTAGGGCCAATCGGGGGCAGCCACTGAAAAGCATGCCCCATAACCGTATACGACATGACAAGATCGTAAGTTACACCCGCAGTGCTAGATTTGCCGTTGGGCAGCAGCGTAACCACCTTGCCGCCACTGGGCTTGAGCACCGCCGCGCAGATGGGCGTTGACTTGCCCTCAGAGAAACAATCCACTGCCTTTGTGATCTTGGGAAATTCTTTGATGATATCTTCTGCGACGGATGGTGAATTGTAGTCAAACACAGCATCGGCGCCGTACTCCTTGACTAACTTGAATGAACGGGGCGAAGCAGTGGTGACGACCGTGTAACCAGCAGCCTTTGCGAGCTCGATATGATATAGTCCAGCACTGGTTGCTCCAGCGTAAATGAAGATGGCTTCATTCTTGGGAGTAGCAGGTTTGGTATCGACGAAGGGGATCTCATGATGGACATTGAGGACCAGCATGGCTGTCACGGCAGAGACTCCGTATGTAGTTGCCTCTGTATCGCTGATGCCCTCGGGGACTTTCAAGGCCAGGTCTGCATCGATCTTTAGGTACTCGGCAAAGGCGCCCTTGTCAGGATATAACCCGCCGTGGACGACGCCGGCGACACGATCGCCAACGTTCCACTTATCCCTGACGGAGCCACCCACTTTATGGACGACACCTGCGTAATCACATCCGATAATGGAGTTTGGGGGGGAGATAATGTCTAAATGCTTGAAGTCTGTAGGGTTGAGAGCTACAGCCTTGACTTTGACGAGGATCTCGTTGGGGGAGATGGTGGGGACAGGGACATCATCTTGGACACGGCCACCCTGACC
Source organism: Fusarium stilboides (assembly GCA_014822085.1). Classification (NCBI taxonomy): domain Eukaryota; kingdom Fungi; phylum Ascomycota; class Sordariomycetes; order Hypocreales; family Nectriaceae; genus Fusarium; species Fusarium stilboides. The sequence goes on from JAASAY010000652.1 coordinate 6,154, forward strand.
ACCAATGGCCTTGAAGCGTGAGGCGTTGATGAGCCTGGTGACGATGCTTCGGTTAGAGACGAGAGCTTTCATAGTAGTCATGATGGTAATAATAATTTAAAATGAAAAGATGAAGAATTCGGCGATACAGATTGCTCGAACAAAGCATTTATATACATATCGTGGGTTTCGAATAGATGTCTTTTATTCTATTCTTTATAAGGAGAAGAAAACTGAATCTATTAAACCGCTGGGTAGTATAACGGTGATGTTGAGTAATCGGCTATGTTGACATTTTCAGGTTCAAGCCACTGCCGAATTGACATTTTCATTTTCCCGCCTCTGATCTCATGTCCATGGAGCAACTATCTCCCCGAGACAAGAACGCTAGTAAAAGTTGGTCCGGGCCCACGTCCATCCTAGCGGACTTTCGGGGTCGTAAACGGTGCTTTGAATAACGCTGCCGAGACTCGAATTAAAGAAAGCGGCGGAGAGCAGTTTACATATGCAAAACCAGTATCCAGCCTAGTCTGTCAACTTGAGTACGCCATATCAACTAACACTATTATTGCATTGAACTAGTCTCTTAGGCGATCGTTGACGTATTTCTCCACACCGGCTTAGAATAAGTATAATTGAAAGGTAGGAGGTATGTAAATCTCAACAAAAGCTAATTATAAAGCTGACAAATCTAGGCTGCAGCAGTTGCCTTGATGAACGACTGAAACTCATCCATGTTTCGCGTCTGTACATAAACCGAGCCAGGGCCAGTGAAGCGACATACCAGCCCCTCGCCCGTCTTTAATCCAGTCATAGCACCCCCGCCAGCCTTTTCGATAGAATACTTGCAGCTCCATGCCACAAGATGTCCGTTATCTACAATGTGTTCCTCTCCAGGTCGAAGCTAGTATCATGAGTTAGTAATATCACAAGTAGTATGTATAGGAAATCTTACATCTAGACGATCGACCACGCCAAAGCTCGTCAGCCACATAATGCCCTGGCCCTCAAGTCGAAAGACAAAAAGATCTTCTCCCGAGAACAACGCCTTGCCAATCCCCTGAGTCTCTCTCTTCTTGGTAACCTCAGAGGTGCAAGCAAGGAAAGCGTCTTTGCCAATGGTCCAAGACTGATGACCATCGACATGCAGAGTAATAATATCACCAAACAGTGTTGGGCCGAGAGCAATACGGCCTGGGCCGGTATATGTCGACTCAAACATGTTTCCACCCGTAAAAAGTTTTCCGAGAGAGAACTTGGATTTTCCGGCTAATTCGATAGAACCAGACATGTGAATCATGGCACCGGACTTGGAGCGTACCATGGCGCCTTGCTGAAGATCTATGTTGAGGACTGCGTTGGTGTCGCGGTGGGCGATGCTGAACGTACCGCCTGGAAAGGCACCTCTGTCGTTATTTGCATGCTGCATCGGCTGCTGATGCTGTCCGTATCCTTGTTGGTGAGACATAGCGACTTGTCGTAAGGTAGTAGTTTGAGATCTTGACAAGAGGAGGAGTGAAGATTACCAAAGATAACAGGCATCAGAGTCCATTTATATATTTAGATTGGGCTCTCCTGACTTTGCTCTGACCTTTTCATTAATTACCTAGAGTTTCTGGTAAAACGGTACTTCAGTGAAATATGGAGGTTCAGCTCTTCTGGTCCCAGCAAGACTTGCCCCATTTAGGCAAGTCGGTATTCAAATGTGCCTTGTCTTACCCTCCTTAGGACTAGAACAAAAGTACGGACGGAGCCGTGCAGGGGGTTTTGGCCGACTAAACAGCCTTATGGTCTTTAATTCCCGAGTCATCCTTGCCTTCTAACCAATAATTGGTTGTGAGCTGAAGTAATGATTATATAATTCTGGTCAGTTATTTACGCAACTGCAATCACATGTAACTGCCACCTCGATAAGGATGTTTTATTGGACATCCTCCTGGCTCTAGTACTGCTAGCAAGGCTGAGAGGATCAGCCAGTAGCGGTGAAACAAGCCTGCTGGCTTCAGTCAATGAACTGCATAGCGAGTTTCAGCAACCGTACGGCAATCAGGTCTTACATAGAGCCTGGGGAATTGCCCAGCAATATCGAGAGATGTATCCCAAGCCTTTGAAAATTATTATACTATAAGTAGTAATAGCTAAAGAAATTAATACTAACCAAGGCCAAGGTTATAAGGCGCATACCGTTAAAAACCACACACTAGTGATAGTATATCACTATACTAAGGGACTAAGTCCTAGGCTGCTTGCTATCTTAAATACAACTCTATACAGCCTTTCATATAACATAGCCTGCATAACCTGGTGAACAAATTCCGTTTGCAGATTAGGGCTATTGGCAAGTATCGCTGCGGTTCCAGCCAGGGAACCACATATTGGCGGGATCCAGCTGAATTGATCAGACATCAGGAATAGGAGCAGGCATATGATAGACAACAGACAGAAACCAGCCACCATCATCCAGAACGCGGCATGTCTTGTATGTAGACGGTTCTCAGTCACCAAACCCTTTGCAAGTTTGTCGAGAGGCTTCGAAACGAGAAGTGATTCCCAAGCAAACTCGCGAGCTCTCCCTTCGAAGACCAAGATCATCGCATTCTTAAGAAGAGGTGTCTTATAAAAGGGTTCGAAGTTGTATGAGCGTCTAAGTCGCACGTACATCAACTGGAACAGAATATCCGCCGCTCCCAGTCGGCTGTAATTTCGTGGATCACGGACAAGGACCTTTTCGTCGATAACAAGAAACCTTAACGGACTTTTAAGTTTTGTTCACACATGTCTGCCAATACAATACCTGATAAATTGTGTAAGGTTCTGGGCTTTCCGTCTAGGGCGGCTGTGGGAATCGATATATTGCTAGTCATTAGGTCCAGTGTTGCGTTAGCGGTTACAATCCCATGACTTAGTTTGCAATTGAGGGCTGAGGATCTGACAAGCTTCATTGATGTGACATTGTTGCGTGGAGAGGAATAATCGTAGTATTTGACCGTAGCTTTGTAATAGATATGTAAGGGAAAGGGCATATCGTATGTCGAACAATTCCATATCCTGGGGCCACGAAGTGGAAGAATGGAAGAATGCCTCCCCAGAACATGTGGACAGTTGTCACAGTAAGAAGAATGGGCACAAGGGTCTGGCTTGCATAGGTAGTTAACACCACTGTATACTTAGATTATAATACTACTGTTAGCTAATATAAGAGCTAGTATGCTATGGGACAGCTAGACATAAACCGACGCTTTCCGTTTGATTATATGGTCTGATTCCGTTACCCACATTAAGATAAACGATGACGTTAGGCTCAAGCTCTTTTGCGAACCTATAACATAACCGGCGATAAGAGAGCTTACTTATATTCTCGGTTTTGAAAGTCCGATGTCCGCGAGAACATCGAGGACTCCAGGATCAATAAACTACATGCGATCCACCAGCTTTGAGAATGATATTCCTATCTTCTGCATATGTACAATTTGATTTGAAGTGAAAAACAACAGGATAACATAATTCCAATACTGAGACACAAACTCATTAAACCTAACAACGATCTGCCATTCCTAGAGATTCTGTGTGATACCAGGATGAATGCTCTCTAGTATGAGCATCAGTTCCTTATGCACACGTGCCTGGGTTTCTGCACCCTCCTTGCTTCTGACAAATGCGCTCGGCTCTCTAACTCTGCACTCGCTCATATACTGCCCATGGCTCTGTTCTCCGGCAGCTGCGCTATGTACAAGTGTACGCGCACCTACCTCTGTCTTGCGCGCAACGAGCGTTTTCGCCAACTTAAGAAGGTAGCGAGGCAATCCCTGCAGACCGCGTCAGTATCCAGCTGTTCCAAGACGTGGCTTTAACTGTACCTCGACATCCTTATCTAGCTCTGACTCGCACAACCCAGGATGTACGTTATTGAGAATTACTGGCTCAGCAGCATGAGGGCCTTCTTTCATTGCGGCAGAAATCGAACGGACGAGCATGACCTCGAGTAGTTTCGATACATTGTACCGATCGTTGAGGTACGATTGCTTATTCTCGTTCAAAGCATCGAAGATGGAAGGCTCATGTCTTTCGCGAAATTTGGCCTTGAGATTGTCAGACTTGTACGTGACTGGAATTTGACCCAGTCGAATGAGCTAGCAACGAGGGGGACTCACGTTGTAATGAACAGAAGAGCTGGTGATGACGAGTCTCGACACTCGACCAGTGCGCTCATAAGACTTTCGAAGAACTGGGAACAAGCTCAGTGCTAGCAAGAATGTTCCGATAACATTGACCTTGATGGAGATCTCGGTTCCCTCACTCTCTTCGTATGTATTTCTCAAAACACCAGCATTTTCAACGACAACGTCGAGCCTTTCTAGCGAATTGCATCTTGAGGCAAAAGTCTTGATTGAATCATAATTGTCCATTTCCAGCTGCCATACTTGGACGACACCTTTTCGTCCTGTAGAAGACTCGATTGAGGCTTTGGCCGCTTCGCCTCTTTTTAGGGACCTGACTGCGAGAATAACAACTTCCGCATCAAGTCGTACAAAATGGCTAGCAGCTTCAAGTCCCAAGCCGGTATTAGATCCAGTGACAATAATGGTCTGGCCTTTGAATGAACTGGTGGGAACGGGAATGCTTTCCAATTGTCCACGAAAGGCATCCATGGTGTAGTATCAGTTTTCTGGGATGAGATTAAGTGTCGGTGGGAAGAAAGAATAAACAGTCAAAAATCCAAGTAAGATCGGTGTTTGTGTCGATCTGTTATAACGCCTCGTACTTTGACAAACATTTTATAACGCCTCGTACTTTGACAGACATTTTATACAAGAATGCACATACTAATTCTTGTATGACTGAAAGATGATTATGGGATTGTTAAGCAGCCCGAACTACCGAGCCAGCGTGTTGGGTTTCGAGACCAAAGCAGGGCAATTTCCGAAATGGTGATATACTATGAAACTCAAATCAACGTTGCTCGCAAAATGGCGGAACGAAGACATAAGGAGCCCGGACCGGGCCAATTCCACTGCCATATCCCGCTTAAGCCTTGACCCCATAACGACACACGAGTCGTAGGCATTCACCACTACCTAGAAGCCCTTAGAACCTTATCCACGACCTCGATAAAACGAAATGTCGTAAATGACTCATGTTTTATCAACTGCTTAGACATAACAGTCTGAGCATGGGCGACAAGTAAAGTAGCGTGTTCTGGAAAGCGGTGTCCAGTGCTTAACAGAATGATACTTGTCTCAGAGCGTCCAATGTCTCGGACTGAATACGTGTATAAGGTAGTCTATGGCCCCGCAAAAAAGTAATTATTTAATTGATTAGAGCGACACCGCTCTCGGTCATGAACCCTACTTGGTCAAGATCGCTCTTTACCTGACTCTCGCCCACATTACTTGCACCTAGACGGCATAAAGTTGCGCCGTCGGTGCAACTAATGTTGCAGCACGGCGCTATCAGTATATGTGCCTCGGTCGATGATCGCTCAGGCCTTCGTGCTGGGATTATTAATCACCATAACAAAGAGCAGACTTTCGAGACTTTAGATACGCTGTCTAGAATAATTAAGGCCCTACAGGTTGAGTTTATCCTATCGTGGTAAAGTGAAGGCGCCGGGAACATGAACGAACACTTTCCAATGCAACAACATAGCCTACAGGGTGGTATGAGGGTAGTTTTCCAAGAATAACATAGCAATTTACTATCAACATAATATGAGGATTTATGCCCTTGTATAGATGATACCAGGAAATCATCTTTGACAGTCGACAACAGCATTGAAAATGCAAAACAAACGATATTGATTCAGAGATCATGTCTTCGGGGCCCTCATTCTAGGGCTATATACTCTATCTATCATGGTATAACTAAGACACTCCTGAAGCGTACTTGATTCGCCATCATGCAATCCACCGCCTTGGGCGCATCCTTCATCGTGAACTTCTCAACCAGACACTTGATGTCATGGTCCTTGGAAAACTGGATTGCTTCTTCTGCATCCAACGCATGTCCACTTGGCCATCCATGAACTGAACACCCACCTCCAATGAGATGCAAAGAGTTGATCTCGATGTTTCCTACAGGCGCCAGAACAAGGAGCTTTCCTCGAATAGTCAGACCGCCAGTCAATACACTGATCGCCTTGGCGTTTGGAGCCGTAGCAACAATGAGCGTAGCTCCACCCATCTCTTTGAGCTTCTCAACAGGGTCGTCCACAGTTGCATCGATATAGTAGTCCGCACCGAGCTTAAACGCAAAGTCCCTCTTTGAAGATCCCGAGCTGATGGCTGCAACACGATAGCCCATCTTCTTGGCGAATTGAACAGCAAGATGGCCTAGGCCACCAAGGCCTTGGATGGCAACCAAGCTACCCTGTGCAATTTCCATCTTTCGAATTCCACTAAAGACGGTAACACCTGCGCAGAGGAGAGGCGCAGCTTCAGCAGGGTCAAGGTCGGCGGGAACCTGAACCACTGCTTCTTCGCGAAGGAGACAAAATTCAGCGTAACCGCCGTTTCTAGTCACGCCGTTGATTGTTCCGTTCTCGCAACTTTGGAATTGACCAAGCTTACATGCATGACAAGTAGAATCATGGCCTGTGCGGTGCGTCAGTTTTCGAGTAGATGATGGAAGACACGATTCTCAAACTCACCTCCATGCCAGGCTCCTCCTACGCGTTCGCCACCTGAGTACTTCGTAACGCCTTCACCGACGGCCACTACATCACCAACAAGCTCGTGGCCGGGGACTCGCGGGTGCACAGGGCCGAATTCACCCTTTTGCATGCCAACATCCGAGTGACACACTCCACAAGCAAGGACTTTTACCAAGACCTCACCGGGACCGGGCTGCGTCAACTGGAATGTTTCCAGGCTCAGGGTGTCACCCGCCTTCTGGACCTGCCAGGCTTTGTATGTTGCGGGCAGAGAAGACATGTTGATAAAAATGGCAATGTATTTGTTTCCAAGGTGCTTAATTCCTTGATGTGTGTAGACTGGATTTGCTTAGCGTGATCGTGATTCGTGGGCAGTAAGAAACGTTTGAAATCGACCGTGTGCGTTCTACTTAAATATCTCCTGGTAATTAAGTCTTGAACAGATCTGATCAGAAATGATCATGATGTGGTATAACCCCATAGGTTTGGGCGGGCAACTTCCGCATTTCCGCTCGTATATCTACCATGGCGTATCAGTATTAAATCTGATTAGTTATCTGCGCTAGTGAGATGCGCTTCGTAGAGTCTATTCTCAAGACGGACCAACGGGCATGACTTGTGGCCAGTGTACCCCCTGGGGTGATCTGTCGGTCATTAGTGATCATTTGAGAGAGGACTACCATGTGTCGCTAGTGTCACCTTGGGCGGCGGCACTTTCTTGCATGACACACGATGTCAATGCCGGTGTTAACGGCCCCAAAAATCGGCCGTGAAGGGTTTTTATCGCCGTTAAGTCCTATTCCAGAAAAAGTGTAAATTATTTGTGATGACATATGAAGTTCTACCAGTGCTCTCGAAATACAAAAGCCACGGTGGTAAAAGTAGTCACTCACCAGGTTTTGCTCTAGTCGCTCATTGAGACTTCTACATACCTGGAAAAATGCCCGACTTGCAATCCACAGTAGTTCTGAACAACGGTCAACAAATCCCAGCTTTGGGATACGGCGTTAGTGTACCTTTTACCCTTTACATAATGATTCTAGGCTCTAACATGTAAACCTCAGCTATGGCAGACGTAAGTATGAGGCTGTGGAGAGATTGGAATTTCCGCTGATGAACTCAAGGCCACCCGCTCAAGCGAAGGAAGTCGTGGCTGAAGCTTTGAAAGTTGGCTATAGACATGTAAGTTAGGAATCTGAGGTGAATTTCGAAGAACAATCGAATTAATCTTGACCCAAGATCGACTCCGCCGCGTCATACCGAAATGAAGCCGGAGCTGGTGAGGCTACTCGTGAGAACGGCAGCGTTCCTCGCTCCGACATCCATTTCACCTCAAAAGTCAGATTGATCACCTATGAAGACTGCCGAATGCAGATCGAAAAGACTCTGGCTGAGACTGGCTTCGACTACATTGACTTGATGCTGCTGCATTGCCCATATGGTAGCTCTGAAGGCCGAAAAGGCGCTTGGAAAGCTCTTGTGGAGGCGCAGGAAGACGGCAAGGTCAAGTCCATCGGAGTGAGTAACTACGGTATCCATCACCTCGAACAGCTCGAGCAGCACATTGGAGAACTTGAAGTCGAGCGCGGGGGAAGTGGGAGAGGTGGAAAAATCAACGTCGCTCAGTACGAACTCCACCCGTGGTGTGCACGAAAGGATATCGTGGACTGGTGTAAGGCGCGTGAAATAGTCATCGAGGCCTACAGCCCGCTTGTCCGTGGTGAGAGATGGGGGGACAGGCTCTTAGCTGATTTGGCTAGTAAGCACAGGAAGTCAGAGGCGCAGATCCTGCTTAGGTGGAGCCTTCAAAAGGGGTTCATTCCATTGCCGAAGAGTGTTACACCGGCCAGGATTCGGAGCAACACCGAGGTTTTTGACTTTGAGCTTAGTGACGCGGACATGCTCATGTTGGATATAGATGAGTATGCCCCTGTCTGCTGGGATCCTACTGTCAGTCCACTCGAGTCAAGCCCACAGTAGTCTTCTGGAACTAGCAGATAGTTCGTGGATGTTACAAATAGTTCATCGCCCTCACTTGAACAAGCTACTGAAGGTTTCTGAGATAAGACTTCACCATTAGCATTCTTTGGGCTCAGAGATGCCTGTGAAGGCGCACGGCAAGGTTTATAACACACTCATCATGTACGAATTGGTGTACAGGTCCCTATTAGGCCCTATTAGGCTAGCTTAATACACGATAAGATTACATCTCGATGCCTGTGAAACAGTACCGTATTCCATGACCAGCTCAGGTCGTAGCCGAGAAGCCTCCCATGTCAAAAACACATCATAACGTATTATATATGAGTAGACTATTCGGATTGTTTCCCTTGCATGGAAGATGAAGTTTGAGGCTCGTAGAAATGGAGTAGATATTGACTAGCTGGAATCAGGCTCATCTAGGCTATGATGATTAAACTATAGAGACGAGAAAATTTGACCACATTAGGGAGACCGAAGCACAAAGAAACGAATTGGGTTGTATATGCTGCCTACTAGGGGAGCATAGCGTTTTAAAATTATCGAAGGTTGCTCAGCCCTCCCGTTCAAGTCGAGGGATAGCGCCATGATTAGGGGTTCGACCGCAGCTGAAAGGCCTCGTCGTCCATGTGCTTTTTCTGGTAGTAGAGCGCAGGATATCGCCAGTAAAAGATACCTACAACCAAGAGCATGAGAGTCGAGTCAAAAATATACAGCGTCCACTCATGTTTAAGCAGATATCCTTCAGCTCCCATGGCAAACTCTGCGACTCGAAAGACAGACCGCACCATGATCAAAAGACTCACGGCATAGAGCATGTAGATGTGCTTGGTCCATTCGCTGGAGGGGTCTAGTGATAAGGCAGTTGGGTCTTTATGCATCCGGAACTGGAAGATTACCGTCGTGATAATAAAGAAGCCGAAGACCAAAATCTGGATCATAAGACCGCCCACAACCATATTCTCACCCAACTTGGCGTTGTCACCAGTGGCCATCAGTCCTGCTGCGCCACCTTGAACCAAGAAGGATATCACGTCTCCAGAGACGAAGATCTTGGTCAACCATCGCACTGGCACGATAGAGCGGCTCTCTCCCTGGGTTTGACGAATGATTCGACCGAGGCACATGTAGATTGTCGCTGCGAATAAGGCTGGCGCGAGAAGGATGTACGTGTTTTGTATTACGTAGGGCATCATTCGTTCGGTCTTGTCGTGCGCCCCGGCGCGGGCTCCGTAGCCAATAATCTCAACTACGACGCAGTTTCAGTTAGCAGGCCAGACAGCATTGGAAAGAGTGCAAAAACGCACAGAGTCCTCCAATTACAAAGACACATGTAAACCATGTTCGTGTTTTGAACATGCGGAACGTGATAGCTGCTGTTCCGAGAAGGAAGAGAATAAGAAAGATGACGGCGGCCACTTTGTTCGGTACGTACTGCCAGAGGTAGTAATGCCCCTTGTACGGCTTTAGTTCGGCCATGGTGTGTTCTCGCTGGGTTGTAAAAGAGTGTGTCGGGAAGAGCAGCGCGACTTTCGAGATGAGGGCAAGACCAGCTTACTCTTTGTATACGCTTGTCAGGCAGATCTGTATTGTGTTTAGATAGTCAGGGGCGCAAAGACAAGAATCGAAATGGTGAACACGGGTTTCGGCTGCATCTTGTGTCAAGTCAAATGGAGATCATCGTATTCACTGACACGTGATTGGTGGTCAAGTAAGAAATACGCATCCGCGGAAGTGGGCCGGTACGTTCAGGCTAATGCTTCAGAACCATAAATCCCACTTGTCCCCAGACTTAGTTATGATGCCGGGCTCACCTGAATTCCAGGTGAGGAACCCAACCCCAGTGATACGAGTTATATTTAGCGCCCTCAGACAGATAAAGTCTAAGGACTAACTTTTGGTATGTTAAAGCCCAGAATACAGGGACTATTACATTTTGATATGTTATAAAGTTATACTAATTAATGAGATAATATTGCGAAATTCTTCCCAAGTATTAATAGCTTATAGCTAGTTGAATAATATTTATTCTATTTAAAATAGGCTATATTAACTTTAAGTACTACTTTTAAGTATATTTACTTTTAATATTATTTTTATACACTTTAAGTTTAATACGCCGGCAGGTCTTACTTATTACTTTAGGGTTAGAAAAGAATATTCACAACTAACCATAGGGTAGGTAAAAATCTTTTTTTGCGGTTATTGCTCTTAGAGGCTCAGGTTACTTATTTGACTTTATCTTATTCCGGCGACTCCGTGAAGGGTAATAGAGGGCCCTATGATCTGACCTTCCAAGGCCTAGAAGACCTTCATTATCTCCCGTTTCATCGTTCAGCAATTTCCTCAGCGCGACGCCATCGAAACCTCACACCTAGCACCCGCGTCAAAATACATCTCAACGAGACCACCGGGACCCAAAGACATGTGGAATTACGTTCACGTCATTAAAATCAAGCAGGGCTGGCGGGATAATAGCTCTAGGATAGGTTCCGCGACAGAGAACAACCTTCAGTGGGAAAATACAAGTTCTCCCCTAATTCGCGCGTGTTTCTGGGATTATATTAAATTGTGCTTACAACGTTTTAAATGTTGAGAAGCACTCTGTTAGTTTCGAAACGGAAAAGGTTGGACGGACAAAAACGTGACGAACAAAGCTTTGATATATCTGTCAAAGCTGAAAGGGTGGACTACATACTACTAAAGCTATGATACCTCAAAATGTCAAGGTCATCTACTACCTAGTAGACGAAATGCAAACTACCTTCTTCCATACCTCAGTCTTTTGTTATTTCCTCAGCAGGACATCAAATCTTTGCATAACGAGCTCATCAAGTCCTGAAGCTCGGTGCTGCTGCGCTAGATATGCACCATGTTCTAATCTTGCAGCAAACACTTCCTTGCGAGTCTTACTATGGACTGCATGCCTGATGCTCTTGTAAATCCCTAAACCAGGGTATGCTACAGCGCCCATCGCCGCTTGGTTTCGATCCGTGTTAGTACAAGACTGTTTTCAAATAAGTGCAAAGCGGTATTTAGCCACTCACCAGAAGTCACCTTTGAAGAGAACCCCAAAAGGCCTTTGCCAACTCCCGTCACCCCTCCTACAGATCCATCCTTCTTACCACCCTCATAAGGCTTCATGACGAGGTCGGCGAGGCCTTCGCCAATTCCGAGAGTAAGACTTTTCCCCGATACCAGCAAGCCAGACTTCCAATCCTTCACGGTACCGTAGTCGGTTACATCTTCACCATACAACTTGGGTAGCGCACGGGAACCTTCGGCAAATGCGAGAGGCACATCCAAGAAGACGCCCTTTGAGTAATGCTTAAAAAAGCCCCCAACCTCGGAAGCAGACGCCGCCATCATGTGGAGAGCCAGATTGCGGTCCTTCGTAGTCTCACTTTTGCCGATGTCGGATTCTACATCTCCTTCCCAGGAGATAGTGGAAGCCGCATCTGATCGAGCTGCTTTTGAGGTGTTGGCCCTCGTGGAGTAATTGGGCAGGCTTAGCAACAATATTCACTGCTGACTCAGTCATGCCGGAGAATATTCCGAGTGTCGCTGATGTTACGCCTGTGACCGGATCCCACCGCCGATTTTCAATGATGGTCTCTTTCGTTTCTAACCTTTTGAATTTCGTAGTCAGCCTATGAATCCTGACGTGTTCCCTGGATTGACTCACATATCGAGCTTCTTGACATCAATCTTGACGTGGTCCATCAAAACATGTGCGGCAAGCACTGAGACATGCACGACTTTTCCTTTCCGCTTGTACCTCCAGACAGCTGGTTGATCTGGCAATATGTCACAGAAGAGGGTTTTCTGCGGTAGGTGCCGGTAAAACGAGTAAACCGCGTTCTGCAGGCCGTTTTCGGTTTGCATTCTAGATGCAATGGACTCCGCAGCATTTTGAGCATCCCTTGTGAGACAAAACTGTATGCCTTCAATCAAACTGGTCGTGTCGAGACACTTGAAAGGAATTGGTTCGGGGCCGGCTCCGGCTTTAGCAATCATTTCACCCCAGAACGGTTGACTAGCAAGATTTATCAGCAATTCCATATAAAATAAGCAAGAATAATGGCAGGGCCAACTTACTCCCCGAAGAAGGGTACAATCGTGGTTGGCTTTCCATTAAGTAGTCCGCATGCCGTTGTCCCTGCCCCGCCGTGATGCACCACGGCAGATACATGTTGGAAGAGCCATTCATGCGGGCAATCACCTAAGAACATGATGTCTTTTGTTTGTTCTGGTTCCTCTGAACCCAACTTGCTCCAACCTCGAGAGATCAAAGCACGAACGCCCGCTGCCCTCACAGCGTCTATAAGTAGTCGGGTTACGTGCGCTGGATTGTCAATCACGATGCTTCCGAATCCAATGTATACAGGAGGAGGTCCAGCAGATAGAAAATCGTGTAGATCTCTGGGTGGTTTGTATTGTGGGGGGTCCCGGAAGAAGAAGCCACATACATCTAGAAGCGGATTCTTGTCGTCAGTGCTTCTAGTCAGCTAACCGCGAGACGACCACTCACCAATATGCTCAGGCCAATCTACCGGCTTTGGTACTAAAGATGGCGACCAGCAGTAGGTAAAAGGAACCTTCAGGGTTTCGGCCAGCCCTGGGCCTTCTGTCAGAGGAACAGGTTCCAAGTCAATAGAAACTCTCCAGTCGTTGATGATGTCTCCCAGTCTAGTCATACTTAGCACTTGAACGATCTAAACATGAGCACACAGCTCGATCGACTCACCCTTGCCATGTCATCTATTCGACAATAGAGAATGAGACAAAGTTTGCCGCACCAGGATCGACTTTCTCTTGCTTCAAGTTAGCAAGCGGATGTGAAAATACCCTTGTGCTGCTCCAGGGCATCGTGAACATTAGGTGCAGTGGAATGCCTAATGCCTGGGCACAGTGGATATGGGCAAAGCTTGGCGGGTTAGCAATGATGGCATTAGCAACGAATGGAGTTTTTGAAGCTGGACAAGGCTTGATGCAAGAGTTCCAGCACCCAACAAGCATTTCAGCGACCATCTTTCTCTTCCTTTGGATATCACCCGCCCTCAAACTCTTTAGATTTGGAATTAACCCCGGGTTTTTAACCATATAGGCCATAAGGTCATTAGGGTCGCCGCCAATAGGATAGAACTCTAGTCCAGATTGCCTGACGAAGTCTTCGAAGATGTCATGTGTCGCTAGCCTCACTCTGTGGCCATCTCGTTGCAGCTCGTTTCCTAATGCAATGAAAGGTTGCACGTCGCCACGGCTTCCGACGACTTGGATCACAATGTTGAGATTTCCAGCTAGGCTGAGGTCCGAGCCTAATTGCGGATGCGGCTGCCCGTATTTACCATCATCGGAAGCCTCTGGAACCTGCCAATCCGGTACAAGTATCGACAGTGTCCTGAATAATCTCGAGTTGGTATCAACATCAACTCGGCCGTCATCTTGAGTCTATCTGTTAGATCCGCGGCAATAATGTATCATCTGTGGTACTACCTGTTGTATGAGTGTTACCCTGCAGGAAGGCTGTGTCCAATGGGATAGCGTCGTACTCCGGAGGCGCCTCGGTCTCGTCCAGTCGAGGCATGCTTGAAGTGCATTGTTTTCCATCCATGATCAACAATTGAGGTTAGTTCGATATCGGAAAGGCAATATCTCCAGTAAAGGATTTAAATGCTCTGCATGACCTACGGCACCTATAACGATAATTACGCATAACGGGCTGGACAAAAAGCCTCCACAAGTGTCCAATGCCTCATCATAGCGTCCTCAGGCCCTGCCCGAGTCAGATCAACTAAGGGGTAAAAATTCCACGTATTTGGGGCTCTTTCATTGGCTTGACAACGCCACACGTCGTCCCGCGTATCTGGGGATCTTTAATTGGCTTCACAGGGATCATCACTAGCTGATCAACGGATCAGCGGAGTCCCCACCCTGACCGTATCGAGCTCCTTGAACCACTGATGGCCTTCCCTATCCGCGGTTACAAACTTACCTTCCTCTGCTTCTTTATCTTGCATAACGCCCTGTCACTTTCTTGCAAGTCAAGTTTTTCGACATTTTGTCTATTACTGTTTACCACTGCATCTTGGTTTTCGCGTTGATCCTGTTTGACCGGGGCCCCCTCCAACGAGTCATGTCCAGCCGGCGCCGCCACCGGAAGTCTCGATACGGATGTGCTGAATGTAAACGACGTCACATCAAGGTACATGTCAGTCACCAAAGCTTGTCCAAAAAATTCTAACATTAACAGTGCGATGAGACCAAGCCTGCTTGTGCAAACTGCTCAATCTCAGGAAGAGAGTGTTCATTCGTGTCCATAGCTATTCCCACGCACACCCCAGACAACTTATCCCCTAGCGTGGGGCTTTCAGCTTCGCCTTCGCCGTCGACCAGCCTTCTGAGACAAAGTCCACACTCGGCATGGCAAGAAGTGACGGGGCCTGACTTGTGCCATGTCCCCCCTGCCGATCTTTCGCAACTGGAATTATTACACTACTTCGTGTTTGGATCCTTGGAGTTTCCCACTAAAACATGGGGACCACCTGAGCTCACATTATCAGGGATGGTGCGGGAAGCTCTGGGATGCGACTACCTTATGAATGAGATCCTTGGCTTTTCTGCAAGGTATCTTGCTACTACGAGGCCCGAAAAAAGGTCTATCTACCTCCATCAAGCAAAGGAGTATCAAACCCACGCTCTGTCTCTGTTTAATAACAAACAGGTCCACACGATGGAGGAGGATCGCCTACGCCTCGTATTATTCAGCTGGTTACTTGGAAATCATCTCCTCTGTGACGTGACAGGGCTAGAAGATGACCAAAATGAAGGTGCTATAGTAAGGTTCCTTCATTACCTCCAGCTCTATCGTGGAGTACGAACAGCAACTTCAGGTGCCTGGGAGTCCCTGTTAGCGACAGAACACCAAGATATGCTCAGGATGGGAGCAGACTTGGCTAATGCTTTTAGCTCTGGTCATCAGACTTCGTCTCTGGGCCTGCTGATCAAGGACAGCCTAGGAATGACTGATGTCCAGAAAAAAGCTACATCAGAAGCCCTGGGTAAGATCCAGTGGGTGTTCGATGCATATGAGCAGGATGGGTGTGAGATGGCACTGCCTCGCTGTTTCATGATGGCATTTTCGTGGCCTTTATTCATCAATCACGAGTTCATTGAACTACTAGAGAGTAGGAGGCCCGAAGCAATGCTTGTCTTGGCGCATTTCGCCGTCTTACTGCACTGGTGCGGGGGGCATTGGATCTTTGAGCGGTTAGGGGCACGTCTGCTTGAAAGCATAATGAAGGCAATTGGACAAGGGTGGGAAAGATGGCTGCAGTGGCCTCGAGAAACGATTGAAAAGGAGTTGTAAATATCTAATTGACGCAAAATTGAGAGCACATGGTTTTCATCTGGCCTTGGAAAATCAGTGAGCCAACGTGCATAACCCGAAAAGGCATCCTTCGGCCAAACATAAGATTCGGGGAGAACAAATGGCGATGGGATGGATAAAAAGAACACCATATTCCAGGGATGCCTTTCCAATTCTACTGACAGGACTGACAGCGTTTGTGTGTGCGTAGATTATGTACCACAAGGCGTCTTGTTCATGCAATGCGTTGTGGACGGCTGACAGATTAAGATCAAGCTCGCGGTTGCACGCAAAGATGACCGAAAACATGACACCCTTACCACGAGAGAAGCGGCAGAGACTAGAGAAAGTTGAGCCTGGCCAGATCGACGATCCATCTAAGACAAAAAAATGGCCGGTGTCCAATCGCGAACATCGCAATACGAGTAAACTGCCCCACTTGTCGGCTTTGAATAAAGATACGTTCCAAGGATACGAGTAAACACTCAATTCGGCGTCACGCTGTCGGAGCATGCTGCGCCCTGTCAGTGGGAACTTCCGAGATTTAAGGATGCGCTTTGCAAACATGATCTGCAATCCTCATTTTCTTCACCGTGGTAAGGAGATCGTGGACCCGGAAATAACTGGGTGCAACTCTTGGTATTCCGACGAAACTTGAGATAAATAAGGATCACGGATAACCTCTCAAAATGCTATTACCTCGACTAAATCTTCTCTATAAGCAAGTTACTGCTGCCAATTTCTGCCAACTCTTTGGTCGTGTGACTCCTTTGTCCTGCTTGAATCACGACAGCAGCAGATCGTTCACCATGGCCACTTCTCTTATTCAAGCCTGTAACGCAACAACCTTCAGTCCCACAATCTACGGAGCCAACGTCCTCGATGTACAAGCAAACGTTGTCACCAACTACAGCGTCGCTGCTCCGGAAGCCTACAGATACGTGGCGCCGACGGTAGAGGAACAGAATGCCACCTTCTGTAACATCACCGTCAGCTACACGCATCCGGGGCAAAACGATACCATCGACGTAGAAGCTTGGCTACCCATTGACACCTGGAATGGTCGACTTCAAGCTGTGGGTGGTGGTGGCTGGGTGGCCGGTCGGTTTTTCCTCTCGTATGCTGCCATGAGGGGAGCTGTAGCCGACGGCTTCGCCACAATTTCCACCAACGCAGGCCTCGGCAGCGCCCTCGAGGCGGGTCCATGGGCTCTTGTCAGTCCTGGAAATGTCAACCTGTATAATCTGCAGAACTTTGCGTCGGTGTCTCTGGAGGAACAGGTAAGTCTTGCACTCGGCAAAGCATGTGAGACTTGGTGTACTGACGAGCCAGGCCGTAATTGGCAAATCCCTCATCAAAGATTTCTATGGTCGCGGCCCTGAATTCTCTTATTGGACTGGCTGCTCGCAAGGTGGCCGACAAGGCTTGATGCTCGCTCAGAGGTACCCAACAGCATATGATGGTATCATTGCCGGCGCGCCTGCGATTCATTGGACTGAGCTATTCTCCTACATCCAATGGCCTCAGCAGGTGATGAACGAGCTTGGTTCTTATCCTCCAGCTTGCGAGTTTGATGCTATCACAGCGGCAGCTGTCAAAGCTTGCGATGGTCTGGATGGCGTTCTCGACGGTGTCATCTCAAAGGTTGATGAGTGCCAGGCAACATTTGACCCATTCTCAGTCGTCGGCAAGACTATAAAATGCCCCGAACTGAACGGGACTCACGTTCACATCACCAAGAGCGCAGCAGCAGCCGTTAATGCTACATGGCAAGGCGTGCCTATCCTTTCTGGGCGACAAACCTATCATGGGATCGCTCCCGGAGCTCAACTTACCGGCACTAGCGCAACTGCATTTGGACAGCCTGGTTTGCTGAGCACAAATTGTACCTCAGGAGGCTGCGTCGCTGCACCTGTTCTTTTGGGGGTGCAATGGCTCCAGCTGTTTGTTGCAAAGAATCCAGGACTGGACTTGGCCACTTTAAGCCGGTCCCAGTTTCTGGATCTTGTCTCTGCTGGGGAGCAACAATACAGCTCCATCGTTGGAACCCAAGATGCAGATTTGACCAGGTTTCGAGACGCTGGAGGTAAAATGATCAGTTTCCATGGCTTGGTACGTTAATAAGCCTGACCTCCTAACACTCGTGTCTTTTGTGCAGTCACTGACTTTGAGATTCACTCAACAGGCGGATAATATTATCCCCCCTAAAGGTACCGAGAATTACTACAACGCAGTAGCCGAACTTTCGCCCGATGTCCGTAGCTTCTATCGATACTTTGAGGTTCCAGGCTTGGGTCATTGCTTTGGTGGTGCTTCGAAGCAACCTACTCAACTTTTCAGCCAATTGCGCCACTGGGTCGAAAACGGTACAGCTCCCGAGGTGTCGGCGATTAAACTCAATGCTACGGATGGAAAAGAGCATAGTCGTATTTTGTGTTCATACCCAAAGAAGGCGGAATTCGATGCTGTTTGTGGGGATGCGGCATCAGCAAGATGCTGGTCTTGTGCCGCCTAACAATGTAATACCGCATTTGATCGGACTTTCACATCATTACTCTTAATTTTTATTCCCTCCAAACCTGTATTTAAACCAGGATTAGTGTAGCTTAAATGGTAGAAGGGCAAGAAGTATCTTAATTAGCTTGATATCGTATCAAACACTCTATTAGAAATCCCAAGCCCCTAAAACGGTATACGAGTCTTGGTTTAACAGAACTGAGCAGTTGTAAAGAATTAGATAAGGAAGTCTCGCACAATTATCTCTGAATGAAAGCCCAAGCTAGATCAATTGATATATGCAGGCTTGAAGGGCTTGACACGTGTTATGAAAGGAAGTGAGTAGTGTATGTCAGCGGTGAAGAGGTTCTGGAAGCATCTTCCCTGGGCGTTCGAGTGCAGGCTATGTAGCCCTGAAAGTACCTCCCTGGGACACTCGCAATACAATTACATCATGGCCTGCGTCTGCTGGTTACGTCATACACATGGCTAATGTCCTAGTTCAGAAAAATGTGTCCGGTCGTTGTCAGAAGAGGTTGGTCTCGGTTTCGCAGCCCTCCCAATACCAGGTATTTGCTAAACGTGGAGGGTTTTTTCCATAATAGGAAAAAAATATCCGGTATATGTTTAGCTTCGGAGATTCAAGTTGTAATTATGTCGGGAGTGGACTCACTTTAGCCTTCAAGTATGAGCCATGTGATTAGAGGGTGATGCTCTCTGGTATAAGAGCCATACCGATCCCCGACTCTTTGAAAGCATGTATCTCTATGTCCATCCAGCATAAACACCCGATTTCAAGGCCAAAATATCTTTGTCCTACTGTGCATATTCAGCAGCTCAGTCCTCGCTCTTTCCTTACCCTAGTGTTGTGAACATTGAGAGATACAAGCCTCTACAATGAATTCAGAACATCCAGGGGATCTGGCACGTGCTGCTTTCTCGATTTTGTTTGCTGTCATGGTGATATTAATCATCAAGAAAGTAACGCAGGCGTCTGCGGGTAAGTACTCTACCTTGCCCAGATGGCGTATTCCTGAACTATTGAGTTGTTATTAACTGACCATAGCGTGGTCATTCTCTCGTCAGAACAAATGTCAGAAACCACAAGTAGCAGGCTCTGGATTCCTTGGCCTTGGAAGAATCTCGTCTCTTCTGTTGGCCATGAGGGAATCCGAGTCCTTGGAGCTTTTGCGCAGCTGGCACAACCAGTACGGGAATACGTTCAGGACCTCGCTAGGCCGCACTCTGATCGTCACCATCGAGCCCAAGAATGTCCAGGCTATTCTTGCGCTCAAGTTCAAGGACTTTGACTTGGGAAATAGGAACAAGGCACTATCGCCCCTTCTTGGACAGGGTATCTTCGCAAGTGATGGCAAAGTGTGGGAACACTCGAGGGCTCTCATCCGGCCATCTTTCGTCCGAAGTCAGGTGGCTGATATGGATGTCTACGAGAAACATGTGTCCAATCTGATTGCAAGTCTACCTGTTGATGGATCGACTGTAGACCTACAAGAACTGTTCTTCCGAATGGTAAGGCCAAGAATTTTCCGTCATAGTAACTACCTGAACTGACCAACCCTGGGGCAGACCATTGACTCGGCCACCGAATTTCTTTTCGGAGAATCCATCGACTCGCTCGGTGCTGGCAGCGAGCAGCCATCGTTCGCAAAAGACTTTAATATGTCTCAGGACGGGCTGGCCGTACGTACCAGGCTTGGGCCCCTAATGCACTTTTACCGTAATAGTGCATTTTCAAAAGCGACACTCGAAGCCCGCCGCTTTGTCGATCAATTCGTTCAGAAGGCTCTCGACTATCGAGCAACGCATGGTGACGGCAAAGACAGCGCGACCTCAGACCAGAGATATGTCTTTCTCCATGAACTTTCAAAGCAAACCGGAGACAAAACCATGTTGACTGATCAGCTCTTGAACATTCTGCTTGCGGGCCGAGACACTACCGCGAGCCTTCTCAGTATCACCTTCTTCATCTTAGCGAGACGGTCTGATGTTTGGGATAGACTGAGGGAGGAAATATTGATGTCTGAGAACGAAAGTCCATCCTTCGAAGACTTGAAGTCAGCGACATATCTTACTTGGGTCTTGAACGAAAGTAAGTCTACCCACCTGCATCATCTGACCCGTGTTCAATTTGCAAGCAAATTCGGAGTGCTGCAAAAGAGTCAGAAAGTATGTATATTTTCGATGCTAAAGTTCATCCACAGCTTTGAGGTTATATCCCGTTGTACCACTCAACTTTCGGACGGCGAACAAGAACAGCTTTCTCCCCGTTGGTGGTGGTCCGGAGGGCAAAGACCCCATTTTTGTTTCCAAGGGCCAGGAGATTATGTATAGCGTATACAGCATGCATCGCTTACCAGAAGTCTTCGGGCCAGACGCGACAGAGTATCGTCCGGAGAGATGGGCCAATCTGAAACCAGGCTGGGCTTATATACCATTCAATGGTGGACCAAGGATCTGTACGGGCCAGCAATTTGCCTTGACAGAGGCTGGCTATACCGTCTGGAAACTTGTTCGACGATTCAAAAGTGTTGAACCAAGAGACACGCAGCCTTTCAAAGAAGCCTTGACGTTGACTCTTGCTAGCAAGAATGGTACCAAAGTCTCCCTTGCTCTGCCATAGGTCAAAACTTGCAGTGGCATCAAGTTTATCATTTGTTCTGAACTACGTTTATAGTCACCTGATTCGTATTTTATTGCTCAAATTCCCAGTTACGATGCTTTAACTAAAGAAACATGAGAATCCGGAAAGGCTGGGGGATTCAAGGCCAGCATAGGCTGAATATCCTTGTTGTCTACTCGCTTGATGCACAGCGGAATGATGGCAATTGCCCCGAACCATTCTCCAAGCTTTGGACGCGTGAAGTGTTGACTAAGCTGGGTTGGCCAAGGCCAAGGTTTCCTGGTGTACCGGTTTGACTGAGACAAATTAACGATGATCAAGTGCGCTGAGGATTTAGTGCGCGAGCTGTTGCGGTGAAAATGGAAAAGGGACATCATGCTTCGGGTACGCCGGGCCAAGCATGCAACAGATGAGGTGACGTCAAGATAACCTCGGTAGCTGGCTGGACGGGTCAATGCTGAACGCCACCTGCTGGCCGGACATTTTTAACTACAATGGGCTAGATTCACTTTTAGCTGAGTTGATACATACATAGCTCATCGATTGGCCTCCGGATCCTGGAGCCCTGATACCCCTGCTCAGATCTGCTCGCACACGCCGCGTTCGGTGATTTGTAAGCACGAGTCGGCGGTATACGTGTTGAACGGACTTTGACTCCAACAATATTTGCGAGGATTTTCACGAACCCCACACAAAAGCCCGTCAGCCAGCATGACGCCAAAGGCTTGCGACTACTGCTATCAGAACAAGGAGAAGTGCTCGTACAAGCTTTCCGGAGATGCTTGCACGCGGTGTCAGCAACGGGGCCTCCTTTGCCGCACATCTCGAAAGGAAAAACGAAAGGGCCGCCGCCCGATACTGAGACCTTTCGGCCATGGTAGTCTGCAAATGTGGGAAGCAGGGCAAGTGTGTGGAGACACTCACAGCCCCATCACTCCTGTGCACGTTCCTGACGCCAGCTGGACCACCGCCCACATCTCCAACAAGACGTCATGCGACGCAGCATTGCCCCAAAGCTATCATGGCAGTAAAGACCGTTTAGTCCCCGGGACTTTGCAAGGCGAGATGTTTCGAAGCTGCTTCCCACCGCAAACAGCTCTTGATGCAATAAACATAGTTGAGAGCCAAGATATATTTGCGATATTGCATAGTCCGTTTGCTATAGGAAGTAGTTTCATGCCAAAGTTTCGACTGGCGATACACTCAGTGCTATGTCACTCGGCTCCAGCGATCACAGACGGGTATCTTGCTTTCCTGGCTCTGGTGGCGCACTACCAGACTTCTTATCTCTACGAGGCGACGCCGGATCATCACAGAAGTACAAAAGGATTGCAGATTCTACAAAGTGTAGAGATATTGCAGTCTCACGATGCCTTGTGCGTTTTGCTTCTAGGCCAGGCCTTGTTCGTGTTCGAGATGCTTACCAACTCCTCTGCTGGCTCGGCGCACTCTATTGTGCAGAGCTCGCTGATCTCAGCCAAACCATGGTTCGCAGTTCTGGGTGAAGTTCCTGACTTCGATACCATCACTTTCTGTCCGGTCTTTCTAGATATAGTTGGTTGTCTGGTGCATCGCAAGCTGCCCATAATCCGGCTCTCTAGTCAACATCGGATCATTGTCGATCGCTATGTCGGCCTGTGCTCGACTCTTTTGCCACTGCTATATTGTCTCTGCGAGCGGAGCCATGCAATCAAGTTCAGAATTGATATAGCCGCCGTCTCTCTTGACTCAGAATCGAGCTTTCGCCAGCAAGATAATGACCCTTACGAGGAGATAGAGGCCAGTATTGAACATTGGACCCCTGACATTCCATCCGATTTCTACACTGCTTATGACGCAGTAGACCGACAGTTGATGACGATCCAAGCAAATGCTTACCGCCTTGCTGCCTTGCTTGTCATCCATCGCCTAAGATTTCCACTCGGGGTTCAGGATGACCTTGGACGGTTCTACGCCAATCTAATATTCCAAGAGATTTCGTCGTTCTTTGCACGGGGGGACATGCAGATTGTTGGAGCCTTTCCGGTCACATTCCCCCTTTTTGTCTCCATGCTCGAAGTCGAAGGTCCTGGTGAGAACCTGGCACGAAATTTGCACTGCTTCCCTATACAAAATGTTTGTATGTTAAGGATGCATGACTTTGTCCAGCAAGTGAGACGGAGGAAAGATTCGGGCTTTAGGGGGCTTTGGTTTGACCTGGTAGAATCTGTACTTACCTGTGCTCTTATTCCATAGCGCTGATAATGTATCTTCAACCTATTAAGTAGTGGACATTCTTATAACAGAACTGTTAGAGCATTATTTAAGCAATCACTATCTTGAATAAACAACGTATGTCAATTGTTCAGCAATATATAAACTGTTGATTTATTCGATTAATTCTTTAAGGTCACCAAGCTATAAGCTTTGAAAGTATATTTGCATACAAACTAACAATATACCACTCCATGTCTTATTTGTTCAATCCCACTACAGCTAAGTTTACTCCTTCTTTGCCTCATAAATATCAACTACATAGCCAGTCTCATCCATAGCAACCACAACTTTCTTGGTACTGGCCTTTCGGGGGTTCTTGGCGTCAAAGATCTCTGATAGCTCCTCAAGATTCTTGCCCTTGGTCTCGACGAAGAAGACAAAGATAAATGCAATCTCAATCGCAATCCAGACAATATAGACTAGATATAGCTTCCAGCCAATCTTCTTGATGCCAACGCTGATTCCGTACGTATTGGTCATAGTTGCAATATTCATAAATACAAACTTGATAGACGATCCCTTGGCACGCGTCCGGTTCGGAAGACACTCCATAGGGTATAGCGTAGCACTAGGCGTCATGCCGGCGGCAAAGCAGATACCAAAAAGATAGACAGCGACTATGAGCCCATAGACGAGATCTTTGTGCTTATCCGAGTTTGCGGCGAAGCCCGTTAGCATAATATATGCAGCAAGGCATCCTGTGAGGCCGCTCATCATCATCTTTCGACGGCCGAATTTATCTAGGATCATAGAGCCACACATGGCGGCAACCCAGCAAATAATGGCGTTGATAGCATTAATGAGCAATTGGGTGTTGGAGTTGGTCATGCCGGCCTTCTTCAACATCTCAGGCTATCGTCCCCCACTTGTCAGAAAGGTTATCGTCAGCTGTGTCAAGACGAAGACTCACAAGGAAGTACGAGATAACATTGTTACCCGACCACTGGCCAAAGAAAGCCACGGCAATAACAAGCATAGTCCGGTAGCGCGCAGATCGAGTATTGACAAGCTCACGGTAATCCCACCAATGGCCAGGTTCCTCATGACTGTGCTCCTCCAGGATTTGTTGATACTGGAGCTGGACGATGGGCGAATTGGGTCCCCTTCGCCGTGATACTTTGCAAAAATGGCCAACGCCTCTTCAGTTCTGTCCTTGGAGATTAACCAGCGGGGAGACTCGGGAAGGAAGAGGACGAGTGCCATAGCGATTGACGGGAAGCCAGCTTGTAGGATAGTGGGAATTCGCCATGCCCATGAAGTTTTGATATGCCTATGTTGAAACCGTTAGCGAGTACAGCAGGACTGGCATAGAGAGACGCTTACATATTGGTTCCGTAAGTAACCCAGCCTGCCAAAATATTACCAACCCACCAAAAGTTGTTATACCTACTCAGGTGTCAGCACTATCAAAGTG
This sequence comes from Fusarium stilboides, assembly GCA_014822085.1. Classification (NCBI taxonomy): domain Eukaryota; kingdom Fungi; phylum Ascomycota; class Sordariomycetes; order Hypocreales; family Nectriaceae; genus Fusarium; species Fusarium stilboides. The sequence continues at coordinate 30,938 of JAASAY010000652.1, forward strand.
AAGCGGTTGGAATTGCTACACACATCCCAGCAGTCAGGCCTCGATAGGCAGGGTGAGCAAGCTCAACAGTGTACGCCGGGCCTGCGCCGTGAGCGACAATGGCCCCGAAGCCCAGTATAAACCTGCCTCCTATGAACTGACCAAGACTGTGGGCAGAGCCCTGAATGGCAGTGCCAATCAGGATCACAAGACACCCGATAAAGATACATGGCCGTCGGCCGTGGACGTCCGAGATATACGCCACCAAGGGGAACGCGGCAAGCTGAGCCAAGTTGTAGATGATAAAGACGATGCCAGTGGAGGATCCGCTGCCATCAAGCCCAAATGACTCCTGATAAGTCTTCATCGCATTGATAGCGCCCATGAGAGAACCATCTGAGTGACATTAGTCAACAGATTGACCTGTTACGTAGGGCTCATCGATCGCTTACCGAAGCCTTGGATGGTCGAGACGAGATAACCGACAGTCATGACGACATATAGACGGGCTAGAGACTTGCCTGAGAGCTTGCCCTGCTGAGCGAGGGACTCCGCAAGAGCTGCAGAAGAAGCCTCAACGTGGGTAACATGCTCGGCCGTTTTGGCCATCTCATTGTGTTCCTCCTCGGGAGAGGGAGGCTTGGTAACCGAGGTTCTGCCTGGTGTAGACATTTTGATACGGCCGCTGGTCTTGAAGAGTAGCTTATGAGAAGATTTTGTGGATGTGTTGGTGCTGGAGTATACTTGGCTCACAACGGGGACAGCGTCGTTGAAGTAGTTGCTCCCAAGAGACCGTTTGAACGAGGCTTGGAATCCTCCAGCCCGAGACTTCAGACTTGGCTACGAGGGTGTGGGGCACCATCCAGGTCGATCCTACCGTTCCCCATGGGGTCATGTTTGTTGAACCTGGGGCAACAAAGTTGGTAAGGTTGTGGGTTTGTGGCATGGCTCGGCGGGTCAAATGAACAACGAACCAACCAAGGGCAGGGCTTGCTTGTATTCCTGATCTTTCACTGGTGATTACTCTGCACGTTCCGTGCAATCCCGCCTCGTTTTCCGACGACAACCTATTGAGCCTCTCAGCCGCATCCCCGCAACCGCGCAACCCTACAACCGGAACGAAGCACGATTCACCTGATATAGCATATTTCTCTGTGCCCAAACATATTTGTGCGTAAGTGTAACTCGGCGATAAGACCGTGTTGTCCAGGCGGGGGTTGAAGACACTCGGGCAGCTGGCCGAACTCACACAAACAGTTTTGACTATCGTGTTTAAATTACTATATGTTATAAACCTTATGTATTTAATAGATAACTCCCCTCTTAAACCTTGCGAATTTTCCCTAAAACCTTTAATTAACTTTTTAAATATAAATATATTGCCCCCTAAGTTACCTTTTAACTTAGTATTTTTTTAGCTCTAGCTATAGCTCTAATAACGCCGCTATTTATGCCCTATTTCCCTTTAATATAATAATAACCTTAGCTTATCTTTTATCTTTAGGGTTAGTAATTTTTTTTAGCTCTAATCTCTTATAGTAATAAGTAAATATCTTAATAGCAAAAATAGCCCTAAGATCTTTTAATATATAAATAAAAGTATTATAGCTAAAAAGAGCTAATTTTATATAATTTAAGTCTTAGAGGTTATTATATTAAAATTAATAAGCTTAAGGGGTTATACCTTTTTATTTAATATCCCTAAAGCTTTATAAATCGCAAATTTAGCTTTTTATATTTTCGGAAAATATAATATATATAAGAGGGAAGTTATATATATATATGCAGGCTTTTTAGCTAGATTAGCTACTAATA
>JAASAY010000653.1:0-46927 GCA_014822085.1 Fusarium stilboides
CTACTACTCCTCCATCTCTTCCAACCCCTCCTCCTCCTCCACCTCCCCCTCCCCCTGTTCCTACGCCAAGAGACCTAGAAAAGTCGCCTGTTTTTAAAACTCCAACTCGTCCTACCCTTCCCGAGGGCTTGATGGAGGGTATCATCAATCGTCCTCCCTTGCGCAGGTTGACCACCCAGGCTCTCGTTGGCCGTCCAGAGCCCGTCTCCAAACCCAGTCGTAAGGGCTGGGCAAGCATCGTTGAAGAGCTCCAGACATCACCCAAGATGCATCAGCGTCACGCTTCGATTGAGCGCGCAATGTCGGAGTCACTCTCAAAATTACCATGATCTGCGAGCATCGGTTTGGTCTTAGACTCCCTGGTTTTCTTTACGTTTTGGTTTCCGGTTATAACGACACGGCATAACTCTTACAGGCTGTCCAGTGCGACGACATAGCACGGGCATTACACGGCGTTTTTGGTGCGGCCACCTGGCCACCGATATATTTACGAAACAGCATAGTCCGACAGAACGACGGACACTCACCACGACTACAGGAGGAATGGTTGAATGAGCTATGATTAACGACTGGTTGATTAGGCAATGGTGGGGGGCATGGTGGAGTTTGGTTCAGTTGCATTCACTTCATTTCTTATAGATGGGACGATACCCTTTTCCCGTGGCCTTAAGCTTCGGTGTTTTCTTTGGATCGATGTTCTTGTTTCTTTCACTTCTCTGTTTGTTTCTGTTTATGAATTCTCTATTCATGATCATGACAGACCACTTCTTTTTGCGTTGCCGTTCTTGGGAGATATAGAGGACACAGCCTTCTATCAATGACCAGAGACAGCTTCGGGACCGGTACCATTCCTCTCCCCAACTAAAGCATTGTTAGTTTTAGTTTGAGCGAATATGACTTTATGAGCATAGACCTACCATCAAGCGCCACCAAGAAACGGCTTACACAGTTGTAACATGCGACCTATCCGTGTTAGTACAAATCAAGAGACTAGTACTAGGGATGATCTTACCGTAGCCGTGATTTCTACAATCTCTTGCTCGTTGAAGAAGTTTCGCAAGTGGTCAAACGTCTCATCCTTGACGTGAACATTCCTCGTCATCTCATCCGTAAAGAGCAACACAGCCCATTGCTTCTCTGAAAGCTCAGCAGGTCGCTCACCAAGAGTGTCCTGCTTGATAGCCTCGAGACCGGCCTCTGGCACACCACCCTTGACAGCCAATGGTGCATGGTGCTTCCACTCATACCACGCCTTGTTACACACAGCCACACGAGAGATGGCGAGCTCACGCACGTCGTCACTCAACGACGTCTTAGTGCGGACAGCGCCGAGGAACGAGTTCCAGCCGTCGGCAACATGAGGCGAGTGAAGCAGAGCGAGATCCAGGGCCTGAAGGGGTCGAGGAGCACGGCGCTCTTCTATGCGCTTTACAATGGCGGCATGTTCCTCAGTCTTGGTCTCAGGAGGGTTAGGGACGTAGGGAACTCTCATGATGACGGCTTGTTTAGGGTAAACGGTTTCGTGTGAGTCGGAGTGCTCAGAAGGGTAGTTAGGAGTGGTATGATTGATAAAAAGAACTGATGATGTAAGTTATATGATCAAGGACGTTTAAACTCATTCTAAATGAAAGGTTGCAAGGAAAGATTCGGTCCTCGCGTTTGGTTATATGTTCACCCAGACATGGGCGGGGTCGGGTTTGAATCGCAACTCCCGACTCCACTTCCCGAAAACCGGCGCGGAGAGGCGGAGGTTAATTACGGCATATGATAGTTCGTTGGACTTGCAGGATATTTCTTCAACTCGTAAGAAGTGAGCATTAGGAACAACTCTGGACAGAAAATCAAGGACCAAACAAAGAAGAATGATGCCTCCAAACACACGTTTGTGAGTTAGTACGATAGGTATAAAGTATAGTGTGATTTATTTCATCGCCAACGGACCACCCGTGGCCAAAAGGAACAAAACCACCATTAGCAGGTCTGGGCACCTAATCAATTCGGCGTGTTTGATAGCTAAGTGCAAGAAATATACGGAGGTATTGGGATATAAATTAGACTCTCATGCCTCCAGTTCATCAACTAATAGAGCAGTCGGTATATGTTAGTAAGTACTATCGAATAGTACATGTGCCGAGCTGGCTCTTAGAACAAGTTTATACGAATCGTAGAATATTTCCCTTCCATCTTCATATAGTTGTTTTTGTTCTTTGATTTGCATGTTCATCATCCCTTTTTTTTAAGCTTGTGGTGGTGCTTTCATAGCGGATCGTCACCTTAGTTCTCAACTTGGTTGCTCCATCAACTCCAACTGCCTTTCACCTCTAAACTTGTCACTCCTAACTTGCGCAGGACCGCAAACAAGGAAGGGCATAAGAACCGAAGCAAAAGAAAACAACAGACCGAGAGATACGGAATTGAATTTTAATTACTTCCTACATTTGTCCTGCGGCTTGTTCAAGCTTGGATCACCACCAGAAGGGAACGCGTTGCCTAACGTCACGTGACAAGGAGCTCCAACCTGGATCATTAACGCGACCTCACTTTTTCTCGCGTCGTCACGATCTCCCGTCATCAGCTCCTCGTCCCTTCAGCTTCCCCCGTCACTCTCGCTCGCGCATCCATCAGCCACGATGGCCGAGATCAAGATTGACAGCAAGCTCTTCCAGGAGCGCATCTCGCACTTTGCGACTTCCTGGAAGAATGACCTGCGCTCCAAGGATGGGCTGTTCAACGGCGCCCAGTCCCTGATTGTGATGATGGGTAAAGTTGAGGAGATTCCCGAGTTTCACAAGAACAACGCGATTCACGTATGCGAACCCCAAAACAATTGGAAACTATGCGCAAGATGGAGATACTGATAAGAGATTATAGTTCTGGCTTCTTGGATATGAGTTTCCAACTACTCTGATGTTGTTTATGCTGGACACGTTGTACATTCTGACAACGGCTAAGAAAGGTACGCCCGCCAAAGTTTTTTTTATGCTTTGCGCAATTTATACCATACTAACTGCGCCCTAGCCAAACATCTCGAACAGCTCAAAGGCGGCCGATTCCCGATCGAAGTGCTCGTGCGAGGCAAGGATACCGCAGAGAACGAGAAGCTCTTCATCAAGCTTACGGACAAGATCAAGGAGGCCGGAGTAAGTTGATAAGACTTCCCAGTTAATACTTGTACTAAAAATGCGCTCCCAGAATAAAGTTGGCACGATTGCCAAAGATACATCCCGAGGGCCATTTGTCGACGAGTGGAAGAAACTCTTTGCGGAACATTGCAAGGACGTTACCCAGGTCGATATCTCCGCGGCGCTTTCCACCTATGCATTTGCCGTGAAGGACGAAAGCGAGCTCCGAGCAATGCGAACTGCTTCCAAGGCCTGTGTCGCCTTAATGACCCCGTACTTCCTCGACGAAATGTCCAATATCCTTGACGCCGAAAAGAAGGTTAAGCATTCGGCACTGGCCGAGAAGGTCGATAAGAAGCTGGACGATAATCAATTCTGGAAGACCGTGCAGTTACCGAGTAAAGGAAAGCTGCCCTCTGACCTTGATCCCACTCAGCTGGACTGGATTCTGGGACCATCGATTCAGAGCGGTGGCAAGTACGACCTCCGATTTGCGGGCGATCCCAACGACGACAACCTTCACGCGGGTATCATCATTGCTGCTATGGGTCTGCGATACAAATCCTACTGCTCTACCATTGCACGAACCTACCTCGTCGACCCAAACAAGGCCCAAGAGAGCAGCTACAAGCTCCTAACCCTCATTCACAACACTATCATCAAGGAAATCCGTGATGGCATGACAGCGAAGGAGGTGTATGGCAGGGCCGTGAGCATCATCAAGAGCAAGAAGCCAGAAATGGAGAAGCATTTCTTGAAGAACGTTGGCTGGGGCATTGGATTGGAAAACAAAGACCCAACCCTTGTGCTCAACGCCAAGAACCAGAGGACATTGAAGGATGGAATGACCCTCATCATCAACACCGGATTCCAAGACATTGAGAATCCTCACCCCCAGGATAAGAACAGCAAAGTATATGCCCTTGTTCTTACCGACACCATCCGAGTTACCTCGGCAGAGCCCGTGGTGTTCACGGCAGAGGCGCCCACAAGTGCCGATGCCAACTCGTTCTTCTTCAAAGATGACGAAGAAGCCGAGCCTGCTCCCAAGAAGGAGAAGAAGGACTCGCGTGTTGGTGCTGTCGCTACAAAGAACATCACCAGCACAAGACTTCGCTCAGAGCGCACGACCCAAGTCGCTAATGACGACATCGAGAAGAAGCGACGTGAGCATCAAAAGGAGCTTGCATCCAAGAAGCAAAGAGAAGGCCTCGCAAGATTCTCAGAATCTACGAGTGGCCAGAATGGTGGTGAGGTCAAGAAGTTCAAGCGCTTTGAATCCTACAAGAGAGACAACCAATTTCCCAACAAGATCAAGAATCTGGAAGTTGTTGTCGATATCAAGAACAGCACGGTCGTGTTACCCATCATGGGACGTCCTGTCCCTTTCCACATCAACACCATCAAGAACGCCAGTAAGAGCGACGAGGGTGACTTTACCTTCCTGCGTATCAACTTCCTGTCTCCTGGCCAGGGTGTGGGTAGAAAGGATGATCAGCCGTTCGAGGATGCCTCGGCACACTTCGTCCGGAGTCTGACTTTCCGATCGTCTGATGGTGAGAGATACAATGAAATAGCGACTCAAATCTCCAACATGAAGCGCGATGCGGTCAAGAAGGAACAGGAGAAGAAGGACATGGAAGATGTCGTTGAGCAAGAAAAGCTCGTCGAGATAAGAAGTAAGTCAATGTTGGGGAACCTTCGGACCAGCCAACGCTAACCGATATCTAGACCGACGACCGGCTGTGCTGGATAATGTTTATATTCGACCCGCTATGGAAGGCAAGCGAGTACCAGGAAAGGTTGAGATCCACCAGAACGGTATTCGGTACATCTCACCTCTGAACGCACAGCACAGAGTGGATGTGCTGTTCTCCAACGTCAAGCACCTTTTCTTCCAACCCTGCCAGCACGAGTTGATTGTCATTATTCATATTCACCTAAAGGACCCAATTATTGTTGGTAACAAGAAGAAGACAAAGGATGTCCAGTTCTACCGAGAAGCGACGGATATCCAGTTCGATGAGACGGGTAACCGCAAGCGAAAGTACCGATATGGCGATGAAGATGAATTCGAGGCTGAGCAAGAGGAACGACGCCGGAGAGCTGACCTGGACCGATTGTTCCAGGGCTTCGCCCAAAAGATTGCTGAGGCTGGCCGCAACGAAGGCATCGAGGTTGATATGCCTATCCGTGACCTTGGATTCCACGGCGTGCCGTTCCGAAGCAACGTCTTCGTTCAGCCCACCACAGACTGCCTTATCCAGGTCGTTGAACCTCCTTTTATGGTTATCACCATTGAAGAAGTTGAAATTGCCCACCTGGAACGTGTTCAATTTGGCCTGAAGAACTTTGATATGGTCTTCGTCTTCAAGGATTTCACACGACCTCCCTACCACGTCAACACCATCCCCGTTGAGTTCCTCGACCAGGTCAAGGATTACCTCGATTCTTCCGATATCGCATACACCGAAGGTCCTCTTAACCTTAACTGGCCGACCATCATGAAGACCGTAACAGCAGACACCCACCAGTTCTTTGCCGACGGTGGTTGGTCCTTCTTGCAAGCCGACTCGGATGAGTCCGGCGGCGAGGAGTCTGATCAAGAGTCTGCTTTCGAGATGGACGATGATGAGCTGGATGAAGAGTCTGAGTCTAGTGAGGACGGCTCTGACTTCGGCAGCAACGCCAGTGACGATGATGACGAGGATGCCGAACTCGATAGTGAGGAGGAGGAGGGCGAAGACTGGGATGAGCTCGAACGTAAGGCTAGTAAGCGAGACCGTGAGAGCGCCATGCAAGACGACGACGACCGTGGCAGCAAGAAGAAGCGCAAGCGCTAAGCGGCAGTATTACGATCGACTCTGTCACGGCGAGGGATGATTCTGGAGTGAAGTGAAGATGAAGAGATGCTGATTGGTTTGGTTGCTTTACCAATTGTACTAAAATACTTAGTTTTCCTTTTTGGTTTCTACATTTGGCTGTGGGCTCTCTAGTCTCTAGGATGGGACCATATGGATGGGAGAGGAACAGCAAATATCTACATAGCTGACATGGTGGTGAGAGGATTTTTATTCCTCTCGTTTCGACCTCGAGACGATCAGGATCATATTAGGGCAGTTGTATTAGCTAAGTCGAGGTAATTCATGATTTTGAGCAATTTTAGACAATGTTTTTTGCAACCTACTACTTCACTCGAGTGAAATGAAATACGTGCTTCATTGGAGTACAGGTTACTGTTTGTGGGTGATGGAGCAGCTTCACCTCGATGTAAAGAAAGTAATTGTAGATATTTCAATTCATTCTATCCAAATGCCCAAATCACAGCGCGCCCAAACTCCCGACCCATATAACGATACGTACGAAGCACACATAATCCTCGCTCTTTCTCCCCATTTTCCTTGATTCTTCAAAAGGACAGGTAAGCAAGGGGCTCGCGCGTGTTTTCGAGGCAAATGTTGATGTGAGCCTCAGCACCCGTCCAAAGCAAAAAGCATAGCAACAGAGGCTGCAGAAATGATAAGCCGTACAGAAAAACAAGGAGCAATGTAAGCGAGAATGCAAGAAACAAAAAACCAAACATGACCAATGCACTCTCCCGTGGCGTCTACCAGCCGATGTAACTTGCTTGGTTCATAGACCTGATGACACACGCTACCTGGGAAGCATTGATGCATCAGGGCGCAAAATGCCACCTACGATACTGGGCGGGGATCTGTTAGATGCAAAGGATGGGCTTGGAGGGGCCCCAAGAAGAGCGCGAGAGTCGCCACGAGCTGCCTAAGCCTCGCCAGGACGGAGTTCGCGGCCCGAAGCGACGGCTGTGCTGGGACCAGACTTTGCGCCAGGGGCGTTGTTCCAAGAGAGATAGGTGTGATCACCGAGTTTTCTATCGTTGAATTAGTGGAAAGAAATACTGGCAAGAGATTTGGGGAGACAAACCTGGGCTTAATGAGGTGAGTGACTGTGAATACAGTACCCAGAACAATGCAAAGACCGCCGACAACCACGTAAGCGATGCCGAGGAAGGGGTTGCGTCCTCCGATGACAGTTCGAGTAGAGATGATGATTGACTTGTGGCCCTTGTACTCACGAGTCGGGAAACCTATACCAAGGTTAGATATGCTAAGGCGTATGCATTTGGAATACTTTACTTACGGTCATCAATCACAAGGTCATAAGTTCCAGACCACATGGCCTGGGAGTCGTTGCGCTGGTACAGCTTGCTGAAGGTAGGAAGACCTGCAGTTCGCATCCAGACCTGGAAAGCCGGCCAATTCTTCAGGTCTGGCAGACCAGTCTCGTTGGTGTAGCCGTCAGGGTAGCGCTCGGCCCAGTTGGGAGGAGGGACAACGTCGTTGTAATCGTACTCGGTCTTGCCGTAAAGGTCCTTGTCGCTATCCCACGAGATGCCCTTATCGTCGCTCATAACATATTCCCACTTCGAGCCGCCCTTGTTGCCACCACGGTTTGAAATAACAGGGTTGGAGAAAGTGTCGTTGAACATGGAGTTGGCGATGAGACCACATGGGTAATAGGGCTTCTTGTTCTCGCCGTAAAGAGGAGTGCAGTCCGAGTTGTGGATGTCGCTGTAGGAGCGCTTCTTGCCCTTGAGCTGATCCGAGTCGAAGGAGAGAACGTATCGACGGTGGTTCTGGTAGAAGTTTGTGAGGTGGTAGTAGAAGAGAACGGGAGGACCCATCTCCTCTGGGATGGTGAACTTGAGATGGCATCGGTCGTTGCGCACTGTAACGCCGTTGTCAAGCTTATTCCTGACATTTTCCTCTCGGGCCCATTGTGCATTCACCGAACTGTTAGAACTCTTGAATGCAGTGTTGACAGCACTTGAGGGCATCTTTACGAAGCTGTCGTTGCTTCTGAGAATGGGAGCATCCTTAGTGCAATCGGTGTAGTCGAGTCGAATCTCTTGGACCTGGGGTTGCGCATTAGAAAAGGCGGACGTGGTATAGCGACTAGAGAGGATGCTGTACCTGAGCGCTCGCGTAGAGTAGTAGACCACCGATGGGAGCGAATATGATTCCGATGGCGAAGAATAGAGGCAGTACGGTCTTAGGTGTAAGGATGGGCCTGTCGCATTTGTATCAGCATTGAGGGAGTAGCTAGACGAAGGTAGCAATGACATACTGCCAGGCCTTTAGACGTTGTTGTCGGAAGGCAGTGTCTGTAATGTATCAATCAATATGTGTTCTTCTTTCTTTATCCTATTCGTGCGCAGAGTAATTGTAGCGCGTATCCTCCCATGGCAAAAGAACTCACTCGCAGGGCGGCGACTCTTCTTCTTGTCCGGCTGCTTCGGGCCATCATTGGAGTCGAGTGAATCGGTGTGGTCGATGCCACGGGGTTGTTCGTCGGCCATTGTATTATCGTCAGAGTCGATCGATGGAAATCTTCTGCGCGATGTGCGGGTGATGTCGTCGATGAAAGGGATTCGATGCGAGAGGAGGAAAAAAGATGCGACCTCTCGTGAAGCTGACGGGGATAGAGAATGGAAGGGTCGCGCTGTGGTTACGTGTTGGACGGAAAACGGGGCGGTACGTACTCCGAGGCCCCTAAGCAGCCCAGCCCAGGCAGGTCTAAATACAGTGTGGCTATGGCTACCTAGTATGCGGGCAGTGACAGCCCGAGAACGTTTGGAGGGGGATCCGTTAGTACTAACCCACCGGGTTCTTCGGCGCTCCCATGCTACAGCATTACCTATCCATCATCCCCAAAGTCCCCTGAAACAAGTCCCCCGTTAATTGGGTTTGAAGTTGAGAGATACCAAGTGTGCTTCGTGGATTGAGTTATGAACGTTTGGAGAGTTTGTTCAAGTAATCACCGAGAGTAAAAAAGAGAATTATCTACCTACATATGGTCAAACAATTTGATATAAACAACAGTGAGAAAGTGAGCAGATGCAAAAAGAAAACACCGACGCAGGCCTGATTCGAACAGACGCCTCCGAGGAGAATAGATTTCTAGTCTATCGCATTAGACCACTCTGCCACTGCGCCTTTTTTGTGTGTGAAGACTGCTAGGATGTTGCTCTCTAGATAGCTCACACAGCGAGTCTCCGAGTCGAGGGCTCGACTACCAATCTGAGGAATTGGAATTGGAATATCTTAACGAGCAGAGAGGTCAGTAGTTGAAATGATAACTTGCGTTTTGGCAATTCATATCATGACATTTAGCATACAAATATCATGCCTTCTGGGCTTGACCCAGCATCACACAAGAGCTTGCTCCAAGTTCAGCTTTAAAAAGGTGTTATAAAAGTGCTTGCAATGTGTCCAAGTGACAAGTTTCTGTTCTTCCTTCATCACAATATTATGCGCATATATATAATTACATGAGTATGTATATACGCCTCTTTCCTTATTCCACTTCTTGTCTCCCATTCTCTTCCAACGCTGTAACTTGCTCAGCTCTCCCCTGTTGCTCTACATTATCTTCTCATCTCAACCGTATGCCGCGACCAGGAAAGCAAAAGCAAAAATAGGATAAACGTGTACAGCTATGCATGCGCGGGTCTGTTGACTGTATGTGATGGCCAGAAAAGAAGAGCAGCCGAGTCACTTAAAAAAAATTGTAGACGGGGAAAAGATCACGATAGCGTAGACCCGCATGATAAAATAACCTCAATGAACCCAGAGACACCTGAGGGTCTGTTTTCCTTTTCCGCGCCCTCCTTGAAAATTGATAATGAAAAATGCTCAAACTCCAAAACAGAGGTTTCCTCCCGCTAGACTTTTGCAACTTGAGAACAAATAAGTAAGGGATATATGTGGGTGATGGTGGAGGTGATGGGTGTAGAGATCACTCTCTATGTGGTATAAAAACTGTCAGTGTCTGACAGGCCGCTCTTCTGTCATGTCGCGGTTGTAACTGCTGGCATTCCTCATCAAGGCTTGTATATGTGCGTTGTAAGTGTTGAAATCAAGGCTTTATCCCTCCTTCTCTCTTGGCGTGCCATTCTCTCCCTCCTTGTGTGGCTGGATGGCATTTCCGTTTGTTCTTGCTTTCGGCTTGGCTGAAGGGGATCGCTTCTCGTTCTCTGGTTCCTCGGGGATTGTTGCAAACTTCTTGAGAACTTGCTTGAGGGCCGGCCGTCGGATGGGTTTAGCAAGGAACTCATCCATGCCAGAGTCAATACACTCCTTGACGTTGCTCTCTTCTGAGAAGGCTGTCAAGGCAACGATGGGGGACGTGTAACCCATCTCACGGATAAGACGGGTACTCTGTAGTCCGTCGAGATTAGGCATTTGGACGTCCATGAAAATCACATCAAACGCCTGGTTCTTCTCCATCGTCGCCTTCACCAGGTCGTATGCTTCTTGGCCGTCTTTCGCAATCGTCACGTCGTAAACGTCTTCGAGTTTGAGCATTCGGCTGACAACCTCGATGTTGGTTGAGTTATCATCTGCTACCAGGACACGTAACCTGCCTTTCCCACCCTTATTGGCTATAGCTCGATCGATCTCAGCCATTTTTTGCTCTGTACTTTTGACGGCTGGGGGGTCAGCGGCAAAGTACGGTTGACTGAGACCGACTAATCGAGGCTGGGGGTTAAGAGCACTGGCTGACTTGGTCTCGGCGGCAGGCTTCGGAGGGTTAGGGGCGGCGCGTTGCGGTTCTATGTCGCTAGCATCTACGCTTGTTGGGCGGGATTTCACACTGCTCGAAGCAGTGCTCGAAGTCCTGGATCTGACTATTAGTAACGCCGTAATCAACTCGACAAGAAAAACCTACCTGTCCTTGACATATTTGAGGGGGATCTGCATAGTGAATGTTGTGCCCACGCCCATCGTACTCCGCAGTCGTATCGAGCCTCCCATGAGACCGGCTAGCTGGTGACAAATACTCAAGCCAAGACCAGTACCGCCAAACTTCTTGCTAAGGCCAAGGTCTCCCTGCACGAAAGGCTCGAAAACCTTTTGTTGCATATGCTCTGGGATACCTGGACCGGTGTCTTGGACCTCAAACTCAAAAACGTACGCCTTGGCGCCCGGCGGAGGGGGCGTAGGTGATCGCTCACGGACTTGCACATGAGGAGTTGCCTTGGGGTCCATTGGATTGATGGAGAGGGCGGTTCCTGTACCGCTGAACTTTTGGCCGGAATTTCGACCGGTTGAATTGCCCGAGTGTGCCGAACTGGCGCTTCCACGTTGTCGAGGGCGCCCAGTTCGCGAGTTGTTCCGTGAATTCTTTGAAATCGATGATGTCCGGCTCTCGTTTTCGGCAACTGCCTCTGCTTCTCCAAGACACTTGATGCGCACCGAGACACTACCGTTGTGAGGTGTGAACTTCAGACTGTTGCTCACCAAGTTAATGATAACCTGAAGTATTCGGTGCTGATCACCCCATAGACACATATCCTTTAGTCGTCCCGTTCCATAAGGGCCCAGTGCCGGTAATCTTGTCTCCCCATTTGCTCGATCTGGACTTGTACTGATATCGATGTTCTCGGAGCCAATGAACTCTACCGAAAAGTTGATCTTTCCTTCTCGAACCTGCTTGTCGAAAATGGTCAAAATCTGAGATCGAATATCGGCCAGACGGAATTCTCTCAGTTCAAGGTTGAGTTGTTGGCCAATCTGGTTCTTGGAGAAACTCAACAAATCCTCCAAGAGATGGAGAAGCAAATCGCCTGACTTGTAGAGCGTCTTCAGAGATTGCTTAATCCTGACGATGTCGTTCTCTTCCATGCATACCGCGCACATTCCAAGGATGCCGTTAAGGGGTGTCTTCAGTTCGTGGGAAATATTAGCAATGAAAAGCGTCTTACTTTCGTTGGCTGCTTCGGCCGCCTTTTTACTCTCTTCCAGTTCCCTTGTTCGCTCAGCCACCTTGACCTCGAGGGAAAGATATTGCTTCACCAGTTCGTCACTCATGTCGTTGAAGGTTCGCGTGAGTTCAGTAAGCTCATCCGTGACGAAATGATTCCGGTCGTTTACTTTGCCGGGGATTTTGAACATTCGGCGGGCTACGTCTCGGTTTGAGCTTGGTCCTGTCGATTTGCCTTGAAGTCGTCGGATAAATTTGGCTATAGGCCCCTTCTTCCTGGATCGCCGCGATATGCCCCCGGAGCTTGGAATTTCCTCATCAAATTCGGAATCGGAATCAATAAACGAGTCTTCATAACCAGGGGGGTTGATTGACTTTTCTGTGGCGGCCTTGAGCTTTCGAATCGGCAGAACACTGAGGTGGGCGCAAGGAATAACGAGCAATGCTATTAAGCCAACAGTTCCGAAAACAGTTCCTAGCAGAATGTTTCGCAAAGTGTTGATTGGCTTATAAGCTTCCCATTTGGCCTTTTCGACAACGACGGTCCAATTGGCCAGAGGAGTTTGAGTTCGTGCAAACCCAACAGCGACGTGGGCGTCTTGTTCGTTGTGTGTGTTGAAAAGAGCACTAGCGTTGTTGACATTATCGTACTGCTTGGTAAACGAATCGAATGCAGCCGGGAAATTCTTGACAGGAAATGCCTTATTGTCAGACTCGCTATTAAACTGATAGACATCATGACGATCTTTCTGTCCCTCTGGATTCTTAGGGGGGAGGACAAATTTGACAAGGATGTTACCGAATTTATCTCGGTCAGGTAGATATGTCGAGTTACTCGCGGGTTGTGTGTTGTTGAAGCGATTTGCTCGGTCAGTAGGGCCAATGAGCAGGACGGATCCTGATGTGCCCAGTCCTTCACGAGACTCCTGAACTGTAGTGAGTGACTCGGCCAAAGTGACGACGGTCATGTAGCCAAGTACGAAAGTATCATTGTTGTCTCGAATGGGAATTGTCACCGAGAGGAGAGAAGCGGTCTCGTTAAGGACGAGTGGGCCGAGTAACAAGCCGCCATCGCGGACAATGCGAACATCCGGGAACGCCTCGGCTGCGAAAGCGGTAGTGTTGTTCCGCACAGAGCTTGGGCGGTGAAGATCGATATATGTAATGTTGGGGAAGAGGGTTGGTGGATAGCCCAGTTCAGTATCACTGAGGCGAACATCAGAGCCAGAAGGGTTGGTATAAGGCAGTATGATCTCCGGGGCCTCACTTGAGGTTACGTTGATTAATCCACCATTGGAGGCGCCCGTTTCATTCCTTGAGTACAGCCTTACCTGCAGCAGGCCCGAATTGCTGTTAACGGCAAGTGCGCTTGCAAGGTCTTTACGGGCATCTGCCCAATCTCGCTCACCAGTATCGTAAAAATTGGTGAGCGCGGCCTGAACAAGAATTCGAGAAGAAATAGTCATGGCAGTGGTCTCAATAAGGTCGAGCTCTGCGGAAATCCGGGAGGCCTTGAGGGAAGCCGTGAGCTGCAGGCCCTCGCGCTCGATGTCGACGACGAAGCGATTGACATAGATCCATGTTGGAATAGAGACAATAGCGAGAGAGACAAGAACAGCGATGAGAACGAGGGCTGCAAGCTGCTCACGAATGGCGATCCGCATGGTAGGCAGGCTAGAAGGAAGAATTCGAGGGTCGAGCGCGGCGACGCGGCATCGTCGGTTTCGGTGGAATGGGTCAGTTCAAGGCGTAGACGAGACGGGTAGGAGAAGTCGTGCTCGAAAGGCGAATTGGTTTTGAACGAGGACTAAGCAAAGATGAAGTTCGCCTCCGTCTTGAACCTCAAAACAACTCGACTCGATGTTAGTGTCGGCGTCGGTCTAGTCGTCGCTATCGCCGTCGTCCAGAATTGATCGAGGGGAGCAGTCGTGGAGGGACGTTGTGGTTGTGGATCGATGATCGACAGCACAGCCAAGGGAGGCGAAAGCTGTGGGAAGACTGGAGACGGACGTGACTGTGGTGTGCTGACTCGGGCTTCCCGGGAACGCAGCCGTGTCAACGACCAACAAGCCAAGGAAGGATGGGAACGAGATTGAACAGTCCGACGATAGGTGTTTCCTCTATTCTATTCGGTAAGTACTCGATCTTGTTCCCGCTGAGCTTGGGTGAGTCGTGCGAAGTCGCAGCTACAGCTGGCGGAGACAAACACACACACACACTGGGACTGGGGATGTAAGAGCTGGGGGAGAGGATGGAGATTGGGAGGAGAGGAGAGTTTGAAAGGGTAGCGATCGACGGAGTCTTGGGGGTCTGCGTGGAACCAAGCTGCCAAGGCGTGCTGGAGGCTGTACGGTAGCAGTGATAAAAGCTTGGCCCTTTGGAGAACCTGACGCGTGGAGGTCAAAGAAGCGAGGGAGGGATGGGATAGGTTAGGTTAGATTTCATGGGTAAGGTACCTTATGAATGGCATGGGTTGATTCGACGGATTGTTTTCAGCACGTACCGGTACTGTACTTATCTTGATTCAGTGTCAAACGGTCCTGCGTCTGTATCTGCCGGTTTGTCTCGAGAATTCTCTTTGGTTAAGACCAGAATTCGATCCACGCGAGATGATTCCTTTGCGGATTCGGAATGCGAATGAGATGTCGCATCAACAGATGGGAGAAGTCAAGAATACGGTCGCAGCCCATGTCCATACCGGACCAAGCGGATTGCGCGGGCTCCATACGTGGAGTTTGGCGCTATGAATGCTCCTAAGCAGTAAGCTGTAGTGGATTGCCGGCCTGTTTGGACTTCCTACCTAGGTAGGTACCTATCCATGCCCCGTTGCTGTGCGATGGAGGTACCTATTAACTAACTAACCCCCAAAAAGATATTAAATCCATACATTGTATGCAACCCATGTCTTTCCGTCAAGGATTGTTGAAACCAGATGATACTGTATCGTTTTCTCAGATTGGCCTTTATGCCTAATGGCAATGAATCTATCAAAACTTGACTCTTGGCAACATACCCATCGGCGAGTATTCCGCATGCAACTCATGATAGTGCTTATTGGACTCGACAGCTCTCTCCACAAGAAAGGCAGAAACAAACTCGGACTAGGATCAGTTCGGCTACGGGTGATGGACATGGACATCACAATAAGAGGTAATGATCGTCAAAAACCCGGCTGATCGCGTCCACGTCCATCGATCAACAGAAAGCAGGCCCGAAAAACAATAAAAAGCACAGACAGGCACATTAGACGATTGGACGGAATGAGTTCCCCATGAGCGGCTTCAGCCATCCATTGTTACATAGCGTGGGCATGCGATGCTTTCCGTTGACAAGGCCAGCTGAGATGGTATGATCCGTAATAGAGTTTGCTTGATCTACTCAAGTGCCGCATCTACAAAAAGTCAATGTTGCGGAGATCTCGGAGAGTAACTTGAAGATTTATACGTCGGAATGATATGTTGGTTGGTTGGTAGGTTTCCGAAAACCATTCATTTGCATGATCCATCATAAATGCTTTTCCGGCTCAGCTGGGCATTGTGGATGTTGTTTGAAACGTCTGCTCCACTCATCTCCATGACAAAATGGATGTGCTTTCACAATGTACATGGACTGTTGCGAATGGCGTGCCTTAGATGGGGACCCTGGGCGCTGAGCAAGCCTGGGTGATGTTAGACTCATCTCTAGTCAGGGCACGTTTCCGTGAAGGGGCTTAGTCGTCGTCTTTGACCCAGAATTGAATTCATAATTAGTTTTGACCTTTGAGCACTTTTATATGAGTCCATTATTAAAGTAAAGTTGTGAAGGGGGAGAATATAAAAAAAAAAAAAAAAAAAGAAACCGACAGAAAGTCATCATCATGTGAAGGCGGCGGATATTACTCCTCTGGTAGGTAGCTTTGCTCCGTTGTTAATTTCCACGACCAAGCAGAATTAAATGCGAGGGAACCGCCCCCGGGTAAAACGAGAATAGCGGGGCTTCAGTCACGCCAAGCTTTCTTATTCCTAGATCTGATTTTCGACGGCGGATCGACGGCGTCTCTTTTTGGATGATCCACCTCCGAGGTACCTTAAAATGATATGATACGATACCCATGCTAGGCTTTGCTAGCCATGGCGAAACAGCAAGGTCCAGAGAGTCTAGACTCACCCCAACTTAAAGGTGGCCTATCACAAGACAAGAGTATGCAAGAGAATCTCAGGATGAAATCTATGTTTGGTTTAGTAGGCGTGCGCAAAATACCGGTACATGGGTAAGACAGAAAACGCTGTCATTTTTGTTACAGAAAGGCTGTTACGCCCGTGAAATGCATTCCAATACAGAGTAGTGTTAGGTGGAATGCTAGGCAAAAGAAGCATCCTATGGCCGTTGCACCAGCTAAATCATCCGCCTCATTCCAACGGGGCCCCTCAACTAGAACTCAGAACTAACCCTGAGCCAACGTCAGTGTCAGTTTCATCCGTAGGCAGTTTGAGTCCCAAGTTTGTTGCTAATGAATGTAATTGGACTGCTAGACTGACTACCAGTACAATTGCATCATGCATCATACCTGGTGTTTTAATCCAGTCTCGCGGATTTCGCGAATGGCCTGTCCATGCACAACTGTTTCTAGCACTCGATCCATTCTTATGGGGCCACCATCCTGATATCGGGTATCAAACTTTCTAGAATCCATTTCAGCTAGCAGGGAAGACGGATTTGCAAACAGGTTCCAGGTTGCCGAGTATCTAATGCTATTGGATGATATCAATCTCCTCCGGGCAAGGTGATAACCGAGGTCATTGACAGCCTCAGTATCGCTCCATGATCCATTGCGACCGCTCCTCGTCTCCCAGCTTCTCCAAAATGTCCGTCTCGGCCTTCTTGATAGCAGCAAACCTCTGCACCACTTCCGAGCCCAGCAGTTCAACCAGCTCTGTGTCCTGCTTCAAAGCATCTATCGCTTCCTGGATGCTTCGAGGCAGCCTGTCGGTCATCTTGAGCTCCTCTCTATCTGACGATGATAGTGCTGCAGGATCCTCCGTGCAGTCTCCCCAGACCAGCTCCTCCTTGTCAGTGACTCCCTTTGTGCCAGCTAGGAGGATCGCCGTGAGCGACAGGTAAGGGTTGGCGAGCCCGTCGATGCACTTGATCTCCCAGTGACTATCTTCGACCTTGCGCAGCGGCACTTCACGGTTTTGCGTGCCCCATGTAACCCAGGTGCCACCGGCCCAGCAGCCGTCAAGTACACGTTCGTAACTTACCATGCTGCTGTACGTAAAGGCCGTGATGGCCCGAAGATGCTTCAGGACACCGGCGTAGAAGGGCTCGTATACTTGCTTGTCCGATCCATTGGGTGATGAAATAGACAAGTGCATGTGCGCTGCTGTTCCGCATGACATTGCATACGGTTTAGGGTGGAGCGTCATGCGGAATCCCTTTGCTGTAGCGCAGTTGCTGATGACATCTCTTGTGTAGAGGAGAATGTCCACTGCCTCGAGCGCCGACGCCCTGGGCAGGACGATTTCATACTGCCCGTTGGCTGCCTCAGGGTGCAGCAATTCAATGTACACGCCAGCAGCATCGAGCTGTTCAATGGCATCCTCGAGAACTTCGGACGCCGCTTCATGTTCCATAGCCCGGCTTACTGACCATGCGTGTCCATCGCTGTCCAGGGGTTCGTACTTTTTCTCCTGTCCACGGCGGACAAGAACGAGCTCGATCTCAAATCCGAGCGTAAACTCAAGCCCTTGCTCAGTTGCCTTGCCAAGCGTCTTCTTGAGGAGGGTTCGTGCACAGAAAGGCGCGGCCGAGCCATCCTTTTCCTTCAAATTACCCATGACAGTGATATGTCCCTTTCGAGGACCGAGGCGAAGGGTGCTGAAATCTGGATGCAATCTATACTCTCCTATCGGCGCAACATTCTGCACCGGTACATCTCTCTGGTCAAGGCCAAGACCAGCTTTTGCTACGCCAAGAGAAAAGTCCTCGCCGTTTCGCAACAGAGACCATACCCTGCGCATAGGGATAGCTCTCACTCGCGACGTCGCAGTGAAATCAGTCCAGGTCACCCGCAGGAACCTTGGCTCTTCCTTGTTCTTGAGGAACCGCGACAAAGTTGCAATGCTGTTATGCTCAGAAGCTTCAAACCTAAAGCTAGAGCCTGGCGGCAGTAGCTTAAATTCCAGTCTAAGGTTATAGAGCTTGTTGGCATTGTGGAAGAGAACATCTTGAACCAATTGGGCTGCCTGTTTCCACGTCAAGTCTCCCTTATAGACATAGTTCACAAGTACGGTTTGCAGGACTTCTCGGAGTTGATCCACGGCAATGATATAAGTCTCTGGAAAGTAATGTCCATCGGTGCTCCAGAGGATCTTTGACGCCGGACAGAGCTCCAGTATCTGTTTGACGACCCCTTCTTGTCCGTCACGGCTCAGGAAGGGGAATACCTCGCCGATATCAGCGTAAACGTTGGCATAGACAGTTGCTAGGTAGCCTAATTCACGAGTAAAGGGATAGCTAGCATGGAGTAAAACAATCGGCACTTCAGGGTACGTCTTGATGAACTCCTGCAGATGTGCGGGCGATGACTTGGACAGGGTAATGTCGTTGTCGCCGAGACCAGTGTGAAACTGGATGGGCTTTCTGTGCTCATCTTCACTGTTCTGAATCAAGCCCGCCAGGATATGAACGAAGTAGTCGTTGAGAGGCTCATGATCAAGTCGTCCAAATGGTTCAGCGCCGTCTTCTTTTCTGGCGTCAAAGATGGCTTGGAACTTTTGCATGAGGACTTCGAGATCGGTGATTTGGGTGACGGCAAGACCCGTTCGATAACAAATAACAGACTTGAAACCAACAATCTCGGGGTCATCGAGAGCATCGTAGATGGCGTTCATGAAGTTCTCAACACTTCCTGAGAATGCCTCCGAAGGGTGCGAGAACTGACCACAGGCCTTTTCGATACAATCCGCCGCAACCTCTTCGATGCGAAGGATACGCTTGTTGGGGCTTCTTGTATATGAGTTGAGCGTGTGATAAGGCTCAACATCAGCCGAATTGCCCAGGCCATCGTCGACCAGTATGTTTTCAATTCCCGAAAGGCATGTTTGAATCCACTCGCTATAATTGCCCTGCTGCTTCCTGGAAGCAGCGGCCTCAACAGCCTCCCAGGTTGGCTCTGTGCCGAGATGACCAGACAGTAGCTTCACAGCACGGATGTGTGCCAGACTGGTCTTTGAGTCGTTGAGAGCATCTCCATTGGCCTCGGTAGCGACGGATAGAAGAGGATGTTTTCTTATAGCGCTAAGCTTGAGAAGGGGGTGGGCGTGGTGGTCGATGATGGGTGTAGTCTGGATGACACGGCGGAGGGCCTCTTCCGTGTTGATTTGTTGCACTGCCATCTTTTTCTCCGCAAAGAAGTGTTCTCACACAAAGCTCCTTGGTTCTTGGCGAAGTATCCGGGCTTCAATTGAAGCACTTGCGGCCGGTTTAAATTGCTCACAGTGGCGGATTGAGGAGTAGAGCAGTCTATAATCTGACGCCTCCACGAACCAGCGCGATGTGACGGGCCAGTGAAGGAGGATTTGGTAGCTTGCCTTTTCCACGTCAGACTGTAAGCTCGAATCTCGGAGCCCGGGAGTAAGAGCTCTAAAGATAGTGAGGTTGAACAAGGTCAAGTCGAATTGTAGGTGGTGTATGATGCCACGGTAGACACAGTTGCATCATTAGGCACTGCCGCATACACCCTGGTTTCGCCTCGCCTTGCTAATCCTGCGGCAGGGCATTTGAACTGAGACAGAATCCATACAATTTACTTTTGCATTTGATTTGATTTGAAATGGGTCTTGCATGTGTAAAAAGTAAAACGTATCAATGCGAGACTTGCAGCTGCTAGAGCGGCTGGCGGCTTTGTTACTGGCTAATCTTGCATATGGCATCCGGGGGATGCTTGTAACGACAAGATTCGGCGTGTACTCAGCATAACACATACTGAGCACATCAATTTTGGGCTTGTGTGTTATCTATGAATCCCATGGAACGCTCCTATCTAAAATCGGCCCAGCAAATCATTGAGACTCTACCTAGCTTAGCTAGGTAAGAGATAATAAGATAAATAGAGCTTTTTAGTTGATGGTCTGCGTAAAGTATGTCTTAGTCATTGTGGTAACTAAGCCTAAAGTTAAGTAAATTGATCATTTATTAGACAACCTGCTGGCCACTTTTAGAAATCGTTCGAAAATTGCAGCATGTTGTGTAACCGTCGTCCAACGACGCCAAGACGTGGACAAATCAGTGATCTCAACCAAGCGGCCTTTCATCTCCTCCAGGAGTAGACTCTGCCATTCAGTAGTAACAGGTATAGTGAAATATCGTAACTGTGGACTAATATTGTTGATGATTAGCATGCTCCAGGGTAGAGTCATCCCTTTGACCGAGCGAAAAGAACATTTCAATCACCATCCAACTCCGAGAATTTCCGACTATACATCCCCAGAAACTGGCAACCTCGATGGCACTAGCCACGTCGTCAGTGTTATCACCAGAGCCACTGACATCCCCAGACAAAACGGCATCCCTATCCACGATTTCAACCCAATCCCAAACAATGCCCCCATGCCCATCTCGCAGGCCAGGAATCCCAGGACTTCCCAAACCGCTAGCATTCCAAATAGAACCCCGGCTTGCTCTTCCCCAGTCACACCGACCAACATTGCACGGCACAGCATGGGGAGGCCTGAACCAAGAGCTGATATGATCAGACCCGCGACGATGAAGGCCCTATCTGTGATCATCATCATGCAAACACAACCAGCGAGGAGTAGGAGCGAGCTCGCACGTGCCAGAAAGGAGTTTCTGTGGTAGGCCGACGAGTGTGCTAGTGCAAGCTTCGTCCAGATGCAAGTGATGATAGGGAGGAGTATGCATAAGGTAAGAAGTGTAACGAGGCTTCGCAAAGACACAATAAGTATCGAACGGTCCAGACGCCAGTTGAACTGTATAGGCATCAAGCGGATGACAATATCTGTTTGTATTGTCGCTAACGGAATTGTCATGACAGCGCCGGGTAGAAGCCAGAGTAGAGGTCTGGTAAACATCGATTTGAGTGTTGTCGTAGCAGATGCTGTCTTGGGCAACTCGAAGTTGAAGAGATCCGATTCTAGGCCATAAGCATACGGTTCCATGCTCGGCTCTTCCTGGGGTTGTTTTCTTTTCAATGTCTCTGGCGTAAACGCGACGAGAACAAGTCCACCTCCCAGTATCAATCCTAAGGATACGAAGAGTGGCATCCATATTGAGGATTGAACGAGCTTCCCAGACAACACGGGACCCACGAGTTGTGCTGCAAGAACAGAGGCGACAACCCATTGAAACCACGTTGACCTAATGGCTCCGTCAGCAACTAGCATCTCACCCAGTCCTAAGACATAACTTGCCGCTTGTCGTCGGGTACCACGTCGGCGGTAATGGCAAACACCATAGCTTCGGCAACGCTTCGCCCTCCGCCGAGGAGCAGCGGGATTCCGAGGCCCCATATCGCTTCTAACGGGATACTCTCTGACTTCCAGCATATGAACATGGCGTACGCTTGCGAAAGTAGCATGCTGAGTATACTTGTGCAGAGCACGGGAATGCGGCCGATCCTATCTGCGAGAACACCTAGAGGGAAGGCAACTAGAGCAGCTGCGAAAATGTTAGTCTTAAGTACTCTGCCAGTCGTGGCCCACGGGGAATAGGACGGTTAGGGAACGGCGTCGTACCAGAAACAGTCACAGAGAGTTGAATTCCCATCATGATAATGTTGAGTTTGTGTTGCACCGGCTCATCTCTACAGTCTTCCTCAGGAAGCAGCACAGAACCATCGATCTCGTGGACATGCTTGCAAACGATATTCTGCATGAGCTTGATGGATGGGAGGTCGCTTAGAGAGAGGCCGAGCTGTATGACAAAGAGGCAAGTAGCTAGAAAGGGAAGCAAATAGCTTCGTGGAATAGTGAACGGACGAGTCCACATCGTGAAGGAGTGACTTTGGTGAGTTGTTCTGTGCAAGATGAAAGGGTAGGCTGATGCCAGACTGGAAAATATATTGTGGTCGAGATCCTGCAGCTAGTGGCCTATTGTCTAATGGATGGGCATGTTTTCAAAAGAGACAATAAGAGATCGGCTACCTAGACAAGTAAAACGGACAAACGTGACAAACTTCGCGCGTGTCAATGTATATGTCTTTTGTTACCGCATAGCTACAAACAACAAACTTGAAATCCTGGGGAACTTGAAGAAGAGGCAGTATTTAGTCAGTGAGGCCATATCAGTCAGTAACTTCACCCCTCCAATACATAGACACTTGAGACGTTTTGGACATATAGACATATATCTTAAGTCGTGATCTTGTAACTGTCTGATCACTGCCAAGGACCAGGCTCCTATTGTCCTTTAACACCGGTTGAAACTGGCGACTCACCGACAAAGGATCGAAGTGATGAATAGGTAGTCCCTGTGGGTAAGCCCATACATCTGATAGTACTTGATAAATTAGACCATGCTCCGAAAAGTGTATCTTAACTGCTGGCAGTGTCAATCTGACAATGCAAACCCAACTCCACAGCTGGTGAAGTTGGATTTGCCAGTGTCGAGGGCAATCGTGGAAGACTCGGCCAAAACCTTTGCTATGACTTAATAAACAACCTTCTGATTGCTTAAGTATCTTAAAAGCGTGGGATATGTAGCCTCCTAGTTGGCTTCCGTCGAGCCGCCTTGTACTATCTATTCCTGAACTTGAACGATCAAGCAACTCCGTGATAGCTCAACATAGCGATCACCGTTCTGTCCTGAACAATCCTTGCGGCCACGTTTTGAGACTTCTTTGTTCCTGCGCCTAGAGCTCGAGGGTGCGAAACCGTGGTTGTTCGGTTTCATCCCACTTCGTCTTTCTGAACAAAGAGCCTAGGGGCACCAAAGCAGCCCGCCAGCAAATACAAGTTGAGACTGAAACATGATCAAAACAGCAATGCGAACAATGCAGGCAGATCATATACAGTAAATTACCTTAAGAGGTAGGCTCTGCTGCTGAGTTACGAGAACAAGAAACTAGTTCTTCTACCGCTTCAAAGAGCAGGTCTCAGCACAGCAATTTCACCCCCAGAACACTGGCTGTTCGACTGGTGAATTCGACAAAACAGTGAACAACCGTCACGAACAGTTACCTCTGCGAGGAGCATTCACTCATTTTAATAGACTATATATCTGCGTTGATGGCATCACTTGCCTGGTCGCAAGATCTATCATCTCCGCTGGTAGTTGCCCAACCACCCATCACCACTCTAATAATCTGGTGAGTATATTCCTCAAAAGAGTCCAACTAACTACAAGTTGGAAACTGACTGCTACAACCAGCCATGTGCCGAGGCGAGAATGTCCAGTGCAAGGAGTGCTCCCGGCTGAGCACCCGAATCGTCCAACTCTGCATCCGCGGCGAGTTGATGTCGACTTGCCCCGAAACTATCATCGAGGGTGTCAGTCTGGAGAAAGAAGAATGTCGACTTTGTAGATATGGAAACGCCAAAGGCAAGATCATAATGCCCCCTTCTGCAATCGCACATGCTAACAACTATGACAGGGAAGCTTGGAGGGCTTCCAAGGAGCAGCCTATCCCGCAGCCCATCCCTAAACGTCGTCGGCTGAACCCCCAGGACGATCCCGGAAGCTACTCAAGCGAAAGAAGCTATTCCAGTGAGATCAAATACTCGGATGAAGAAAGTGGAAACGATATATCTTCTTGGTTGGCCTCTTCTGAGGATTTGTGCCGTAAGAAGACAAGTCACCTGCAAATTTCCTGCAGAGTAGAGAGCAAGTTCATGGCCCAGCGAACAGAACTCGGCATGATCCGTGAAGAACAGGCCATGTGCGAGCGGTTGGTATATTAGAGTGAATTCTCAGGCAGAGCAGGGCCTATCACTCTTCGCGGAGAAAATTGGCAACCGGCTTGTCATACCGCACGTCCTGCGAGAGGCATGAACCCACCGTCGTGTCGCTTGGAGCAGCCTGAGTATCTATTTTAGGTATTCTTACTCGATGTTGGTCCGAGTAAATAGCATATTTGCGTATACTATTGCGCTGCTTTTTGTCATGCTTTCAGGTTTCCTTCGCAGCTGTGCTTTGTGTGAATGTGTAAGCCACCGGGGCATTAAGATTGTGACCAACATGGTATTCCACTGTAACTTAGAAATGTGCATACGGCTCATCGCAGATCATGTTCTTTTCAAGACTTGCATATGGTCATAACTGCTGTTAAGCAAGGCAACCCGCATAAGAGGCGCCGTGCGTTGCTCGTGCTCCCCTTCTTGCGTTTCTGTTATTAGCATCCAATGATGGGTTGAGTACTAAAGCAAACATTGACGCAAAGACCTGTACCGAGGGTAGGGTAGGCTATTAGCTGAAGCGCCGACAAGCAATGGCTAGACTTCGGGCCGAGCCAGGTGATCGTAATACCATTGAGCAAACAAACACATAGATGCCCAAGCGTCGATGCTTTATCCTCAAAGAAGTACCTATGCCATGAGGAGTATCTGTATTGTGAATAAAAACATCAATTGATCTCAAACTGGTCACTAGATTAGTATGGATCTCTCTAAACAACACCAAGCATTGATAAGTATCCTGCACAGAAGCCGGCAAGGGTCGAGTTGCGATAGCCTATTCGAGCTCCACACGTAGGGCTTCTATAATGCGAGGGGAAAACAAGCAAGCGGTCAAAAGTGCAGTATTTTGCAGTATCAAGGAGTCCCCCATCTGTTGACCGGTTTTCTGTGATAGTGTACCTATGCATTGTTGGGAGATCTTGATCCTCCTATCAACAACTCAGAACGGCAGTTCTTTGTCAATGCACGCAATCAGGTACAGGTACGCCAATTAGCGCTCTGGACATCATCTCCACCATCTGGAGCCAATTCTGACATCGGAGCTACAGTCAGCCAAGATAGCGTAGCCGCCTTATGCCAGAAATGGCTGGTGATTTGAGCTGACAAGCTGCAGGGGATGAGACTAGTGGCAGCTGGAGAGCTCAGAGGTCGATCCGAGTGACGACACGATGCGAATTGATGCACGATGAGCCAGTCATGATGAACAACAAAGCAAACGAGTTACGGTGCGGCGGCATCTGAGTCGTCTCACTGGGTGAGACCCAAGATTGTGTCTGAGACATTCATTGATTAGGTTTCCTTTGTGTTGATCTATCTGTTCTGCTGTACCCCGACCCGTGGAGCCGGGAGCCATCAATCAGCCCTTCTTCGGCCCTCCGCTCCGCCCGGCATCTGGGAAAATGCCCGACCTGTCACGCCCGCAGCACAGAGTCGCAGTCACAGACAGCTGCGTTGCGCACTGCACTGCAGGATCGCAGATTGAGCAACCTCGAGCATCTACTCAGGGGCCCAATCGTCAGTCAGAACTCAATGGATCCGGGGTCGAGAATGAGCCCCGTTGGGTCGGACCCTTTTTTTGACTTTTCGATAGCGCCCACGTGAGGCGATATGAGCTTTTGTCCCGAAACTCTAGATTACCAAGATTCACGCATCAGCTTCTGACAATGGCTTTGTACTGATTGTACCTATGCTGTACCTACAGTATGGATGCAAGCTGGAGTCGACGAGGTGTCAGAGCTGCAGGTTGCCGCTCAGTAAATGTGATTGTGCAACACCATGACGGGTAGCAACCATAGATAATCTCCTGAGCCGTCTCGCGCGGTCTTAGCGAGGATTTGGATGAATGGATGGATAATTACAGTAGAAACATACCCTGAGGAAGATGTCTGTCTGGTGCTCTGAGCACTAGCACCAACATAAGGCTGGGCAGACAGCAGACGGTATAGTAGACACCATTGCCCACGTTTATCACAGAATCGCCCGGACCAGGGGAATGGTACCCGAGAATGTGAGCCGAACCCCTGATTCTGCCATCCGAGTTTTGTTTAGAGTCGAGTACATGGTGACCCAGCATTGACAGGCCATCGTTTCCCCCTTGTATTGCTTTTGAACCAAGCATGGAATTGCGTTGTTATCATCCAGTTATTCCAGGTGGAATAGGAGTAATTATGTAGGCGGCTCATCTCGATGGTGCTAGACTGCTAGTCACCTGCAGAGCACGTGGGTAGTAGCCTAGGCTGTCGATCATTTGTAAACGCGTACAATGTCGTACTTTTGCCCAATAACTACTACCTACGTAGGGATTTTCCTTATCTCGCCTGCCTCCTGAGACGAGACTCATGTTCCATGTTCCATCGCGATACTTGGAGCAGTACCAAGTACGTAGTAAGTGGGTGGCGGCCAGCATTCCATTGACCCGCGTGGCTTGTGGAGCAGCTCAATCCACGGACTAAGCTAGCGTGAGCACCGACCAGCTGTGAAGTTGCGGTGGCTGCCACGCCACGCCATAAGGTAGTTAAGTGGTTGTCTTGGCTTCCGGACTTTCTTGACCTTTGACGATGGTGATAGCTACGGGAAACCTGCTGTACCAACAAGCTAGAACAAGCTGAGCCCGGGCTGTCCGTGCGAGAATGTGTATGGCATGAAATTCTGTTGCCATTCGGTAGAGGTACGGATAGAGAGCACACGATATGACGAACCGGGCATGTCAGGATGTGCCGTGTACCCACGTCTCAGCAAGATGGAGTCTCGTAGAAATCTGAGACGATACAGACAACGATTGACAAGTCAACGTTTCAACGGGAAAAAGCAAACATAAACACTGTAACCAAGTCGAGCCCTTTTCACGGTAAAGACCTGGCTTGGCAATACGAATGTGTTAATGATCCGATAACTTACAAGTAAAAAGCGTCAAAGCTGGCCCAAAGGAAACAAAAAGCCCGCACGGTTCGCTCCTTGTTTTCTTCCATGTGGTGAGCAAGGAGCAATGGGACATTGGATGTCATAGGCCTTGACCAACCACTGCACGGAATCTATATGGCTGCGAACTTGATCCAATTCAATAACTTAGCTAGTAGACCATGTCCAAATTGTGCTACCAATATGACTCTATGCTAGTCATGATAGAGGAGCCGCAGAGACGGTCTTGCCGAGCAACCACGAGGGCTAGCAAGCTAGTAATGAATATCGCGGAGAAGCTATCTGACTAGGCAGATGGGGGCAGATGGAATTGTTGGCATGGAGCTAAGTAATTTGCATTTGGGCGCCCAACACGGAAGAATTGAGGTTGGAGCCACAGACGTTTTCTGGCATCAAGAGGGCTGAAAGGCAACAGCCCAGCCTTCCACGGAGTGTCCACTATCAACAGAACACAGTGCGTCTGGATATTGAATTTCTACCATCTGCTGCTCCCCTTCCCCGTCCATTCGCGCAATATTAATCTATGCACGACACCACCGAACTCCTGATTTCAAGTGGCCCCTGGTAGCTTAGCCCCTCTATCTATTTATCCCAATTAAAAGTCAACTCCGCTCCGTCGACCCTCAAGAGTCCCTGACTCAAACCCTGCGATACTCGAAGGGCCCTTGTCCAGGAACGGTGGACTTTGTGGAGTTACGTCCAGACTCTCACCCAGTAGCAGCGAGACCTGCCATCCCAGCCCACCCCGGCCGCGCCCGTGGAAACATCCCATCGCTTTGAATTGAGCATCCCTGTCGGGGGTGCTAGACCACTTCAGGGCTTCGTCGCAAATCCTATTACTACAGTAGGTAGGTAAGTAAGTAGGTACCTCCTGTTCTGTGCTGCGCTGCAACGGCGGCACAATGGTATAATAGTACCTGTGTTATAGCACTACCGTCTGCTGTCGATTCCGTACCTCAGGGTCCCGGAGAGGTCTAACCTGAGTTACGTCTACTACGTACGCCAGAAGCCTTCCAGGTCCTTTAGTCTAGGTTGTCTGGTCTGGGTCCAGGGGCTGCATACGATCCGCCGGCTGAGCGAGACCCTTACCTAGCAACAGCCCGAACGAAGGAAAAGGAAATCGACGACACGCTCACGCCGCCTCGCTTCTCCAACTTCCTCCCACTTTGACCTTGACTTTTTTAGTATTTCCAACTTCTCTTTTTTCTTGACGCATATTGTTCATCTGTCACTCGCTGGCTGTTGCTTGTTATTGCTTTGCTATTTTCTGGGCGCCGCGATAATTCACCTGGCGTCGTTGCTGGTGATCTTGCTGGACGGTATGTCTATTATTAGTGATCCCTATCTCCTTCATTTCTTCATTCCCACCAAGAGCAAACTTGTCTTGCGCTTTTGCTTCTTCCTCTGCGTCGATCGCATTAGTGGCATCGGTGCGCTGCAGCAATCTTTGGTTTGCGCCGTTTGGCGCTTTCGTGTTCACCAGCTATTGTCCCCCCCAATGGTCGGAGTGTTGTACAATTTGCGAATTGGTGGTTACGCAAAAGCATCTTCCCGCTCCTACTTTCCGTTCTGCTTCCGTGCTTCAGACCCTGGGCGCGATATCAGCCCCCCTAAAACTTGACGCTTACAGCTCTGTTGCGACCTTTCAACTAATAGAAATCAGCATTTACCCGTCGACCCAATTCCGTTGTAGTTCAGCCGCTGCGAATCGCGCTCCTCCCCCATCATTTCGCAAGCCGGCAGAACAGGAGCTGGGGTCCCAATCCTAATCCTGTGCCTGTCCGAGTCTATTGCAGCTCGCCTCGCACAAGCCAAACGAAACCCTCCGGTCAGCGACCTTTCCTTTTGGGAGGCCTTTGTAGGTCTACCCGTCGACAGATATAGATCGCAGTCATGGCGACCTCAAATGGCGACCCAGCCGTGTCGCGGCCTACCTCCGGCATCATCTCTCCCCGCGACGTGAGATCTAGAACACAGAGTATTTCCAGCGACCGACCTTCTACTATTGCCCACAGTCTCATGTCGCCACCACTCTCTGTATCACCCGCGGCGGCCTTCATTGCCGCCTCGGCCGCCTCTCAGATTGTTACAAACGACCACGATAGCCACGCCGACACTTGGTATGATCAGCACGGCATTGAACCCGCGAGCGATCCTGTGCTCGTCTCAGTAGAGGCGCTACAGCTTGTCAACAACTTTCTTGATCAGCTACTTTTCAACTTTCTTTCAAGGTCGCATGCGACTACTCTCGCCAATTTGCGACCTGCCGTTTCCGAAGTATTGAAGCCCAAGCTAGCAAAAGATGCTGTCAACAATGCCGATGAAGAACTACGCGAATATCTCGGTGAAGGCGATGAGGAAGACTATGTTCAACCAGGCGACAAGGCGCGTGATTGGGACTTGGAACTGGTTTGGAAGCGCACCCGCCTTCGATGCATGGTTTACTCATCTCTCGGCGACATGGAGGAAGAAGACGAGGACCTATACATGGAACAGGAGAACCTTGAAATCGGTGCTAATGAGCAGGCTGCCGAAGTTATTTCCCCTGCTGTCGCTATCTTCCTTACCTCTGTTTTAGAGTATATGGGCGAGCTCACCCTTACTGTTGCGGGCCAGGCCGCATACCACAGATTGCAGGCGAAATTCCAGAAGGAAATCAATGAAGGAACCCGGAACCCCACCGATGTCGCCGACCGCATTGTTGTCGAAGAGCAAGACATGGAGAGAGTGGCTCTTGATCGGACATTGGGGCGATTGTGGAGGGGCTGGAAGAAGCGGATACGATCGCCTGTCATTGACTTGAATGGTCGTCCCTTTTCAAGGGCGTCTAACGGTCATCTGAGACAAGACAGTGTTTTCACCGACTCGCCTGCCCTCAGCCGGGTTGCCACTCGCGATGCGGAAGCCGATGCCCATACTGAAGCCGTTCAGCCATCCGAGATTGCACTTCCGATGGGAAGTAATGATGTGGACGAAATTGAAGTTCCTGGTCTGGCATACTATAGTGACGAAGATGATGAAGAGGAAGAGGATGTCCAGGAGGAAATCAGTGGGCGCCGACCCAAGAGTTTGTTAATTCTGCCCCTAGGAATTACTCAGGGCCTTCCTACTCCGACCCTGTCGCAGCCCAATACGCCTGATTTCACTGGTCGAAAACGGTCGAACTCGCTGCCCACCCCTGGTGCTTCGCCGTATCGCGCTGCTATCAAACGCTCAAAGGAAGTCGTTCCTGTTGAAGCGAGCATCGTTGGAGAAAAACAGGAAGTCCCTGAGAGCACCAAGGCTGATGAAACCGCCACTGAGCAGCTCAAGGAGGCCGAGGAGGACAAGCCAAAGGACGAGCCTACTCCAGAGCCTGTGGCTCCAAAGAGTAAGCGACTATCGAAAATCATTACGAGTCGTATTCAGTCTCGACAAGAAAATTTGGAAGATGATCCAACCTATGAGAAGGCAGAGATCCTGACTTCTTCCCGAGTGTCAGTTGCTGGAAGTGCCTCGCCAGCTCTGTCTGACACTGGTGGCCCTTTCCCGCTTAAAAGGTCCTCAAGTGTTCACTCGGCTCGCATTATTGATGTGACAGGTCCCAAGAGCCCCAGCGGTTCCCGCTCTCCCTCAGTTGACACTGCAGACCGTATCCGCCGGGCGAGTCTGACTATACCTTCAAGTAGTGGTCTCTCCAATGGCGTCAGTGCCGTCGAACCCCAGGTTCCAAGGGTCCCATCCCCCGCGTCCCGTCCGGTTGTCGCTGTTCCTAAGAGCCGGTCTCCAGTCGATGCTATGCGAGGCTCAATCTCTAGCGCTGCAACCATCTCAGAGTCAGATGAGGAGATTGATAGAAATCGAACTCGGGAACAACGGGCTCACAAGTATATTGCCTACCAGCCTTCTACTCCAACTGTTCCTGAGGCCAGCTCACCAACAGAGAGTAAGCGACCGCAAGCTATCGTTGTGCCTCCGCACCATTCACCAAAGCTTCAGCAATCATCTTCTGGTACTAAAGTGACATCCATGCGTTCTGGAAGCGCCTCGGAAGCTGTGCCAGAGGAAAGGGCTGCAGATGCTCCTCGAAAAGCCTCGGGTTACTCAAATCGACAGGCTTCGCGAAATGAAAAGGCTCCGACGTCCCCTACCCACAGTATCGGTATGGTCTCAATAGAGCGATCAAAAACCAAGGATTCGGATGAAGACGGTGGTACCGCGCAGACTCCTCGACCGATCCATACATCTGGCTCGTCCGCTTCCTCCGGCACGAGTCGTCTCAAGGCGGTTCGAACTTCCGAGGATAATGGCTCAAACCGCTCGAACATGGCTCGTAACTTTGAGGAGCTGATTCAGAGCAACCAGACCATCACGTATACGTTGACACCTGAGAACATGCGTAATATGGATGTGAGTAGAGTCCCATGGCTAGAACAACATCAGGCTAACAGAACGGCAGCAAAAGCAATCCCTGGACAACTCCTCGACAGCCAAGGGATCAAGGAAGAGCGAGGATGCTCGTGCCCACAACCGATCTCGGTCTTCCTCTGCGGCAACTGACATGAAGAGGCCATCTACGCACCACCGACCTTCTGTTGGCGATGACAGGATGAAACCACTGCCTCTTCCCAACTCAAGCAGGCCGCGAATGTCTGCTGCTCCTAGAGACGCTCGGGTTCCCAGCGAATCTACCGCGGACTTTGCAGAATTTATTAAATCTACTGGCCCTGCGGGAGACAGTCGTCCAACGCAACTTCGAAATGTGAGCAGCCCAACTACCCCCGCCAAAATCAGCCTCGATGGTCGTCGTGTCTCATCGACAAGCAACCGGAATCGCTATATGCCCCGTGAAGCTGTGATGGAATCTCGTAGTGGTAGTTCGGATCTAATCGACTTCATCCGACAGGGACCTCCAGGAGCACATAGCAACCGTATCCCCCATAACATCGCACCTTGGGACACAAACGATGCCGCAGAACCTTCAGGGGGCAAGGCTGTCGATGCCAACATCCCCGACATTCGATACAGCCAAGCCTCGACCTACGGCACCGACACGTCAATGCCTTCAATCCACTCGTCCATCAACTCCAACACGGCCCTCTTGAAGAACAAGGCACAACCGGCGCCTACCAGCAAGATGTTTGACGATGATGATGACATGATGCCTAAGCGCAAGACTCGACGTGTCAAGGATCCCTACGCCATCGACTTCAGCGACGAGGATGATGACGACGAGTTGCTCACAACGCCTAAACCCCCTGTCAAGAAGGAAGAGAGCTTGGCAGAGTTCCTGATGAATTACGAGCCTCCGCCGGAGCCTGTTACGACCCCCATCTCACAAAAGGTGCCCAAGAAGAAGGCGAGTGCGCCAAGCCTCATCGGCAGGTTCACTCGTAAGGAGAGTAACCACTCCAGCACCGTTCCTGCGTCAACTCTAGGCAATGATTCTCGATCCCTCAGCAGCCGCAGTGGTTTCAGGAATTATATCCCCATCCAGGTCAGCGTTCCATCCGGTTATGACAAGTACGGAATGCCCACGGGCGGGGACTCAGCTCGACCTTCACAGCCCGTCTCTTCAGCATCCTCCGGACGGCGTGTGCCTATGAAGAAGTTTGAGCCCCGAGAAGCGGTATCTAATGTCTCTCGTACCTCGGATCTGGCTTCATTCCTGCGTGACTCGGAACCACCTCCCGAGCCTGTTATTGCCGCTCCTCCCAAGGAAGAGAGTAGCAGTGGTCTATCAAAGATGTTTAGCCGGCGAAAGAAGTAATTGATGACTGGACCTGTCTATACCTACGATCTGATTTATTTTGTCCCATCTTTTTGAAGAAAAAAAAACGTTTTAGACGAGGATCTATACGCCCATGAACTCATGTACCTTTTAATTTCTATTACTGGATGTCAAGTTGCGATTTGGGGTCTCGGGACCCGGATCCACGTTCTGTTGATGCCGTTGTTGAGCGGCTTTTTTGTTTGTGTGGCTTTTGTACTGTCGGCCTGGGGCTGTTGACATCCATTTCCATGGGCTTCTGGATGTCTTTGGAGAGGTCGCATGTTTTTTTTTATGCGCGGCGATGAAGAAAAGGCTACATAGCGTGGGTCATGGAGAGAGGGCAAGAGATGGTGGATATGTACAAAGAATATGTATGAGGGCGGATATTTGTTCGAATTCTTGCACTCATGAATCTATGGTTTATTGTCGACTTGTGGTCAATTTTTGTGATTTGCTGCCAATTCTCGATCCAGGAATGCATATCAATGGCCCAGCAAGAGGTTTGTCTAATATCAAGCAGCTAAGTGACGTCTTGACAGCTTCTCATTAGCTCATATAAATTGCTCGACGTCGATCATCTCTACCCGAATCAGGAATATACTGCGAACACGGCAACATTCGGCCATGTCTCGATTCTGGGACGCATAATACTGCCCCGGTCCTGGGACTGCTCACCTTGTCTTGAGCAGGTTTTCTGCATAGCCAATGTTCCAGACCTCATCGAATCTGTACGATGTGTTGTTGGTGATTGATCCATGGCTGTTTGTTAGTCCAAGCGGGCGTCGTTGGTGCTTCTAACCCAACACGACAGGCTAGGAACAGAATCTGCATAGTGATTTCTAGTCACTTGATCTATCGTTTTGTAAATTACAATGCCCTGTCGAGTGATAGGTCGGAATATCCCGCTGTGAGCATACATATGCGCATGCGGGTGCCTCGTGAGAACTGGGGTATCCCAAGCGAACCACGGGCCCTCTAATATTGCGGCTCTTGTCCTCCGAGATCTTCTATGGAGGATTGTGGATGGTATGACAATGCTCCTCTCTAGCTATGAGTGAGTTTTCACATCTTTAAACTTGTCTCATACATGGATATACTCTGTTGAGTGACTTGGCTCTGACTACCAATTAAGATCCAAGATATAGAACCTTCACGTACATGAGACCAGATGCCTCACTTGCAGAAAGGTATGACAAGTTTCAAAAACGTGTCGTCATGCCCGCCAAAAGTACATCATCGTCGCAAATATGTTTCAGTTTAGTCTAGTTGATTTATGCATGCGAGGTCAGATATGTAGTTTTCTCTCATTTACAGCTTCAAGACGCAGAACACCATCCTGCTGGTGATCTTCTGTGAGCCTATAGAAGGCCTCAGTGTCATGCAAGAAATCGAGGCCACGGTCACACCAAATCCATCGCCGAAGGAGAATATGACATGTCGAAGCCATGTGCATCTCCGTTGCCCATCTCCATCGTCTGGTAGAGTGAGGGATATAACTTGACAAAGTTGGAAGATGTCTCTGATTTCTCTTCGGCAAGTGGTGAACACTCGTCAATTTCTCGGCATGACGGCCATAGCATGTCCTTTGGTACAACACACACAGCCTCTTGCGATGGAGGAGGGGTGCTGAGCTGGTAAGTTGCATCCGCGCTACAAGATCGGTAATTTGGAAACCCTGGAAGAACAAGTCCTGGGTCAAACGATATGAGTACGACGGGCCTCAATTGTCCAGCGGCCATGTGAGTCGGGGAATATGCCAGGATTCGCTCATCCATACACCATTCAATCCCTCTGATCGGCTGTATGGGATTGACAACACCATGAAGCTGAGCCAAGACACTATCAGGCTGGCACGGGTCCTGGTCCCGTGGCCAGATGCCAACTGATGATGTATGCTTCTTGGGCTGAACTCTGAGTTGCAAAGCTGAATCTGGGTTGTAGACCTCACATACGAGATCGATAAATGAGTCGCATGAAGAGTTGTATGAGCGAACGAAACATTCGTGAAGGGTGTACGTTGTCGTGTCTGTTGGCCCATCACCGACATGAATACTCCCACTCGGCCGGTCCTCAATGTGGTCGTTGCTGTTCCATTCCTCGATGGGAGTGTCAACAGTAGAGTCGGGTGGTGTCGGAAGAAGCGATTCTGGTTGAACATCGTCATCTTTCTGACTAAACGCAAGCTCCTTTTTGTAGCAGGTCCTCTGACTCCCGGCGTTTCCGGGAACCCACTCCTTACGAGTTTCGACGATGGAAAGCTTGCCCGTACCCTCATCTTTACTGAGCTGGAGTGAAGTCCAGCGCTCATCTACCGCGCCCTCCGAGTCATGGCGGCGCCATAGATTGCGCATCGGAGGCTTCTCACACTTGTCGTGGACTGCATCGTCCACGGGAAACCGGATAGCTTGATAGAAGTTGTTGCGCACGCCACTTTCTGTCTCTGTTTTCAGCGTGTTGGAGACACAGTAGAACTGGCCGTCGACAATCTCAAAGCAGATATCTGACCCAATGCTTGCTCCGTCAAAATCCCATAGAATCAGCTGCGACTCTGACCACTTCCGGGTCCTGAGATCGAGACGCTGAAGGCCCCATCTGTAAGAGCCGTCGAGTCTGACATGGGATTGAGAGCCCCAGAATAGGTAGTTTTTGTCGTTGCGGACAAAAAGTTGGTGCTTTGCGCAAGGCCTCTGCACGACGACCCATTTGGGATTCTCCCTTGGCTCAAAAATGATTAGCCAGCTGCATATTGTGAGATCTTCGAGAACTTGAGTAGCTACACATGACAAGATACCCTCGGCGTAGTAAAGGGGCTCAAAAGTGTGTGGCCTCGCTGGGTCGTAGTCACGCACTGCAAGCTTGAGAAGTACCGGCACATCGACTGTCAATTCAGTTGTTGGTGTCTTCTGGAGCGTGTTGAGGACACGTAGATGCTTATTACCGACAGTGTAGCACAAGTGGCCATTGGTATAGATGAAACGATCTGCCATGGCTACAATGGCCACCATCCATGGCTCAGCAGCACGAACAGCCATTCGCCGCTTGGCGAGCTTACGGAACGCTCTTGGAAAATCCCGGGTTGATTGCGCCTCCTGGGCTTCTGCGGAGTGCTGTGCCTTCTAAATCCTTCGTCAGCGGGAACTAGCTCCGTAAGACGAGAAAGTGAAGTTGAGACGAACCATGAGTGCGAGACGACACATTCGTCTATCGTAGAGAATGTAGCTCAGAGACCGACAGCTTAACGCCATGTTGAATACATCGTCAACTTGAAGCAATTCGACGAGGAGAGAAACAATCTCGACAGGCAGTCGGAGAATGCTCATGGCGATGCTGTAGGGAAGCGAAGGGCATATGGTCTTGTAGAGCGAGGTAAGGTCATGTTCACCAAAACATTGAATTCTGGTCGGCCAGTATACAGGTACGACACTATTCAGAAGGCCCAGGGGCACTCGTTAAATCTCTCAGGAAGTAGAAAGTAAGAGCAGAGCCTCATACCCAGTCCAGGACCTGGCACAGCCTTGTCTCTTCCCCCGTCTCGGGATACGATCCCCGCTCGGGGCATGCCTTTTACGAACGCCCCATGTCCTAGGCTTTAACTTTTAGTGGAGGGTTGATTCAAAGAGGAGAAGTTGAAAAATTGGGGTAACCCAATGCGTTGTGCAATGGTTGAGTTTGATGAGGCTCTTGGTGATCATGGTAGGACACCTCAGCAGGTGCTGACAGAGAAGTCACTTGATTGCTTACGAGAGTTTGTGCTCGCGTGCCCAAGGCCTGACATCTATTGAGTATTACCGAAGCTGGTGATGGGGCTGCATGTTATAGCGATCACGAGAGTCGGGTTTGATTGAGATGGTGTATGGTGTATGGGGTAAGTTGGAGCGGAATGCTCATAATTACACATGTCCAACATGTCTTTGGGTTACCACACAAGGAAGATAAGGCTGCAACACTGACTAAAATCATGTTTGAGGCACAGCTTAGATCTAAAACAAATGCGGATTAGACACACAAGGATGAGTGCTGTCCTACTATCCGTACTATAATCATGGATAAGTACAGTACCTACCGTACAGTCGGAAAAGTGAGTACGAGACCAAGTATCAATGCGGCTCTGCTAACTTGTAATGTTTGTTCAACCCCAGAAACAGTCTAGCAAACCTTGTAGAATAGTGGGTGTGTATAACACATGATACTCACTCAAAAACTGCCTGCCTAAGGTAGGCCCCCCGAGTCAATCCCCCTAGCTTTCCATTGAGGCACAACTCACTGATCATGTTCCAACTCTACCCTGAAGCAACAGCAGCTCGTGGTGTGATTGGCATGTTTAAATCAGGCTGTGGTACCTGCTGCCATGGCGTTTAGGAAAGATGCTGCTTCTGCTTCTCACCATTCACCAGGATCGGTAATTGACCAATGATCAAGGGTTAGGCCTGGCGAGATATTGTCTTGTTGGTCTGCGCCTCAGCAGATCCATGGCAACCAATGAATGTGCAGATCACCCCGCCTGCAGAGCCTCACCTAGGCCAACCTCCTCACTTTGATACGCCATGAGAATCAGGCTCTGACTAGACGACATTCATTCATGAAGCTAATGCAGTGACACATATCCTTGCTTTATTTAGTACAGAACACAAAGAGTATCCTGCCCGAGACTTGGTCTCCATCGTGGCAAAACAAAGGCTAAAAGGCTCAGTACATTCCAAGGCTTACTTACACACGATAACATCCCACAAATTATAATTGTCTTGTCATTTTCATCGGCGATATCCATTGTCTCATGATAGTTGAGTCTCAACACAGAGTCTTACATCTCAGAGATTACCTGACTCGCCGATAACTCACATGTCAAGGCTTTTCCAGAGACCAAATCATTTAAAATATAGTAATAATTGTATTATCTGCCTCTGCAGACAAGCAAAGCCCTACCCATAACGCCAGAAATGCCCCATCTCTTTGGTCCGAGGCTCGCTGCATCTCCAGAAACAATAGGGTCTGGGGTCTCGTTTCCAGGACATCGAGCACACACGTACTGCTGCTGTCTTTCCCACCTGAGCTCCTATGCTTCACGCCATGCGCCATGACCCCCTATAGCTCCACACCAACCGATGCTGCTCCCTGAATTATGAGCGTCTATCGTGAGCGGGTTACGAGATGATTTGTTTCGTGTCATGGTATCGAGGTAGTGAAAGTCTTATCGCGGATTTGGCTATTGTCGTAAACCGTGCAATGGTCATGCACTTCAGCTGTTGAGCTGAACATAATTGCCTGTCGCCGGTTAGTATCCAACTAAGGGTCGTCAGCGTATAAGACCACCTACCTGGGAATTGACCCTCTTTGCCTTGCAAGCGTCCGGTCCACCACTCGTTATCATTCTGTGTTCTTGTAATAATCTCGATCACGTCGCCAGTTCGGAAACTTAGATCGCCCTCAGCTTGCGCCGCATAATCGTAAAGAGCTGTGACTGTCTCCACTCCTGGAGCTGTCAAGCGCATAGGCTTGGGCTTGGGCTTAGGAGGCGGGGGCTTCTTCTTGCCAGCGGCGATAGCAGCCAGACCGGCATTGGCACCCGTGGGAGGAGAGTAAGGAGGAGGTGCAGCACTGCTGGTCGAGAGTGGGCGTTGGTAACCACCAATTTTGGGGTCAACCGTGCTGCTGGAAGGCTTAGAGTCCTCGCCCTGGGTGAGCAGGGCGGGCTGCTTGGGGCCTTCGAGGGCGGGCTTAGCTCCATATCGTACAGGTCGTGGGCGGCCAGTCGTCTTGAAGCGGCAGATGGCTAAAGCCTCTGCCTGTTCTTGAATGTCGCCGCGCTTCTCGTGGAAAGCATCCTCAATGTCGAGCGTCAGGTCGAAGTAACCGATGTCGCAGTTTTGCATCTTCTCATGGAGGGTGTAAAAGATGTTGAGTTGCATGTAGTAGAATGATTGGAACAGAGGCTGGATAAACTCGCGCTCGAGGTGGAACAGCTTAGGCAACTCATCCTTAAGGAGGTCGTTGAAGTAGTTGAAATCCTGAGTGGCCTGTTCGACATCTCCCTCGGCCTTCCACATGGCCTTCTCATCCTTAGCAGTGCGCTCCTTCTTGTCCTGTAGCTTTTTGAGAGCTGTGCGGTGTCGGTCGTAGTCGAGTCTTTTATGTTCACGCTTGAGGGCGGTCTTGCGTATCACCTTGATGACGTCGAGCAACTCGGTAGCGGGACGGATAATCCTAGACTCTATCATCTCCAACTCAGGTGCCAACGTATCTTGGAGGTCCTTGACGACGGCTTCGTATTCTTCACAGGCACGAATGCCTTCAGGGTTGCCCTCGATCTTCATCGAATCTGGATCAGACATGCGGCCCGAAATTGGCTTGTAGACCTCAGTCATAGCCTTGCTAAACTCGATCTGATGGTTGAGCATGCCATTGATGGACTCAAAGTACTTTTTGGATTCATCGTGGAGCTTCTTGGTCTCGGTCTCGAGTTCCTGGAAGCGACGTTCGGCGTCGATGTAAACAGCATCTTTGGTGTGTTCGCCGATGTTGAACCTCTGCTTGAATTGTTGCGGGGCCTGGGAGGAGATGTCAGCATTCTACATGTTCTGCAGAACAATCGCGGCATGTCTTGACTGCTTTCTCGCGCGTAAAGATGCTGTTTTGCGCGCGCCGGATAAGTTGGCAATCCAACCAGCGGACAAGTGAGGGGCACGGCTTACCCGAGTGAGGCTCTTTTGGAAGCCTTTGAAGCTCATGGTGAGAGCAAGGCAGTGGTTGTTGTGCTATAGATGCGGTACTACAAGCGGAGCCGATCAATAAAGAGAAGAGTCAAGATCGCGAAAGCCTCAAAATCGCGAGGCCGCCAAAGTTGGACAAGAGGGTAACTATTAAGACATCACTGATGTGATGACGAACTTGTGTGTGGCTGTGCCGGCATGCCCCAGCAGCTTTTTAGCTTCAGGTCATCTTTTTTGCTGCCCAGCCAGCCTATTGCCCTGCTGCCAAGCCTGCCGGTGCCGATGTGGCTTGTCGTGGATATCGGGGTGATTTAGTAGTACATTATTAGGCATTTAGGGGAAGCTTTTCACCGACGTCCCAGAGTTTGGGGACCACTTTACCTACCTTAGCCACAGTGTTGCGTCACTCAGAACAGTTTACCTATCAGGGATCAATCTCACTCGAGGTGCCTAGCTCACTGCCCCCCAAACCTAAGCCGTGGACATTTCGTTTAAGTACGCGGCCAATTGGGAGGGTAAAATGAGGAGAGGGTACGTACCCTCCCATCAGTTTCCATAGTGAATGACCTGTGGGATAGAAGGAATTGATAGAAGCTCCGCAACGGGAGCGCCCAGCACAGGCAGGGAACAAGGTCTGAATGCGCTGGGGTGCAGCGAACATGCACAAGATCGGGAAGAAACAAAAGAAGCATCCCTTACTGTAACAACCTTCTCCAAATGAGCGAGGGATTGCCTCTTTGGGGGAATTCTACAGTACAACCTCTTGCCACAACGATAATTGATGACCTTTCTATTTCTTTCTTCTCAGAAACGGCTCGGCTTGCCGTCCGCCAGAATCTAAGACCTAACAGGGCGCCTTATGCCGCTCCCCGGGCTTTTCAACCAATAGCCGTGCCGGATCTGCCGGAGTCTTATCACCGAGTGCCCGAGCCGACCACCTAATGACAAATCTTCGACATGGAGCTCACACCTCCACCAAAATTCACTTCTACTTCTCTCCGCTCTCGCCGCTGGCTTAGCTTGACGTTTTTTCGTCCTTGCAACTGCCAGTGATTTGATTCATCATGTCAACCAATATTGCATCCTGCGCCCTGCGCTCGGCAGGCCGAGTCAGCTTGAGCTCAGGCTCTCGAGTTACCATCGCTCCTCTGCGAGGTATGGCTCGCGCAGCTGTTGTGGCGAGGCGAACATCACGACGAGGATATGTATCTGAGTCAAAGAGAGATAATGCTCAGGTCGAGACGGCCATCAAGCTCGATAAGAAGGCTTTTGCCGATATCCCTCCTCCTGACACTCCTTCCAATGCCAAAGTTAGCCCCATGGCTGGTGAGTGCTTTTCCTCAAGACAGACGAGATTTTTTTATATTGAGACTAATTCTTCCAAATAGAGGTCCTGAAGCAAGCTGCAGTTATGGAAGA
Organism: Fusarium stilboides; assembly: GCA_014822085.1. NCBI lineage: Eukaryota > Fungi > Ascomycota > Sordariomycetes > Hypocreales > Nectriaceae > Fusarium > Fusarium stilboides. Next base: position 40,595 of record JAASAY010000653.1, read on the forward strand.
GGGCCAGCGTCCCATCTACCTTGACATGCAAGCCACTACTCCCGTCGACCCTCGAGTTCTCGATGCAATGATGCCCTTTTACGTCGGCGTCTACGGCAACCCTCATTCGCGGACACATGCTTACGGCTGGGAGAGTGAGAAGGCCGTGGAGGAAGCGCGTGAGCACGTCGCCAATCTTATCGGTGCTGACCCCAAGGAGATCATCTTTACCAGCGGTGCTACCGAGAGTAACAACATGAGCATCAAGGGTGTTGCTCGCTTCTTTGGCCGTTCTGGCAAGAAGAGGCACATCATCACAACACAAACTGAGCATAAGTGCGTACTCGACAGCTGTCGCCACCTTCAGGACGAGGGCTTTGAAGTTACATATCTTCCTGTTCAGAACAACGGTCTCATCAAAATGGAAGACCTTGAGGCTGCCATCCGACCCGAGACTGCTATCGTCAGTGTCATGGCTGTCAACAACGAGATTGGTGTCATCCAGCCCATCGAAGAGATTGGCAAGCTGTGCCGATCCAAGAAGATTTTCTTCCACACTGATGCCGCCCAGGCTGTGGGCAAGATTCCTCTCGACGTCAACGCCATGAACATTGACTTGATGTCGATTTCCTCACACAAGATTTACGGACCCAAGGGTATCGGTGCCTGTTACGTCCGAAGACGACCCAGGGTCAGATTGGACCCGCTGATCACCGGCGGTGGTCAGGAACGAGGTCTCCGAAGCGGAACCCTCGCTCCGCCCCTCGTGGTCGGCTTCGGCGAAGCCTGCCGAATCGCCAAGGAGGAGATGCCAGTGAGTACTATCCGACTCTTTACCTTTACTTCCCTTTTGCGTATGATGAGTTGCTCTACACATGCATGGCTTTCTGAATGGCCCGTGACAAGGCCGGCCGTGTTGATCGAAGCTTTTGTCTGATTTACCGCGTTTCCATTTCTTTTTACTCGTCTATATCTCCATATATGAGATGCTGACCTGTTCATAGTATGATACAAAGCGCATCAAGCATCTCTCAGACCGCCTACTTAACGGCCTTTTGGCCATGGAACACACAACACAGAACGGTGCCCCTAACTCGTTTTACCCTGGTTGTGTCAACGTGTCCTTTGCCTACGTTGAGGGAGAGTCGCTTTTGATGGCTCTCAAGGACATTGCGCTGTCTTCGGGTAGTGCTTGTACCTCCGCTTCACTTGAGCCTAGTTACGTTCTACGTGCACTCGGCAATAGTGACGAGAGCGCTCACAGCAGTATCCGATTCGGAATTGGCCGCTTTACAACCGACGCTGAGATCGATTACGTCCTCAAGGCGGTACAGGAGCGTGTCACATTCTTGCGAGAGCTGAGCCCTCTATGGGAGCTTGTACAGGAGGGCATTGACCTTGACACCATTCAGTGGAGCCAGCACTAAGCTTCACTGTGATGATGGGTTGCTCCCGCTCGTTCCGAGTTTCTTGGTATTAGTATCAAATATTCTGGGATGTGCATCAAGGACATTAACGACGATGGCCGACTGAAGCGATGCTCAGTCGTGTCTGTATAGCATACTGTAATATCAGAGATACCTCTTTCTTTTAAACATGAGGATGAAAATAGGGAGTCATTGGTCAAAGGAAACTTGCAAATTATCTGGGTATTCTGGTTCATGGGGGACAAACAGGCACTCTCTTTCACATGTTCAAAGCACTGGGAACGTGCTTGGCCTGTTGGAAACGAAACGATTGGAATTGAGATCTAGGACAAGAGTCGTACAGAATGAGATGAGACATGACCATTCAATCATAGCGCATCTTGACCACGTTTTATATCCTAAAATGGTACCATTTGTGACGCAATCTTACGTTGCCTACTGTGTTTGTGTGATACCCTTTGCACCTTGCATGGTGTCTATGGCGTTCCTGAGCTTTTTTTGTCGACAAAGAGCTGCTCAGCGTGATCACATGCATCGCCCAGAGAACCCTGGAAATGCAAGATGCGTGCGTAATCCCTAAATCTCGATCTTGACATTCTCGAACATATCAAGTGACGATGATCAGATACTATTACGTTACTCACCCACTTCTAAACGTGGAAGGCGGCTTCCAGGCGCTTGTTTTAGAACTATTTGCCATTTGGTCTGGTGTTGAGCTTCCTCCGTTGACGTCATATGCGGCTGCCCGCCATCAGCTCCTTCCCCTCTGCTTGCCCAAACGCGGTGCGTCACTGCATTAATGAAGATTATGACATCATTTGCATATTCTTCGCGGCTGCCTTGGTGATCTCCTTCTTCGTGATGGACTTCCTGAGCATAAGTATAAAGCTCCCTCTTTTCCCTCTTCCCTACCCATCTCAGTTCTTCCATCATCAAACAACCTTCAACCAAACCATCAACAACAATCTTCATCCTACACACAAACAACCAAACCCAACCCCCTTCCAACACCATCAACATGTCTGACAACTCGTCCACTCTCAAGTCCTACGTCGACTCTGCCACTGGCGCTGTCCAGAATGCTATTGGCAGCCTGACCGGCAACACCAGCGACCAGGCCCAGGGCGACCTCAAGAAGCAGAAGGCTGAGGCCGAGCACGACGCTTCTCACGCTACCGCCAAGCTCCCCGGTGCCACCATCTCTGGCTCTGGTGCCGCCGCCCGTGATGACCCCAACCGCACTGAGGGTTCCTGGAACCAGACCGCTGGCTCCGCCAAGGAGGCCGTTGGAGGCATCCTCGGCAGCGAGGTGAGTTGATCAAGTCATGTCACTCTTGATCCCTTTGCTAACATGTATGGCAGTCCCTGAAGCAGTCTGGCCGTGAGCAGAACCTCGAGGGTAGAAACCAGGAGGCCAAGGGTCAGCTCAGCGACCTCGGCTCTGGCATTGGCGACCGTGTCCAGGGTACTCTTGGTGGTGCCGTCTCCAACCTCACCGGCAACAAGCAGCAGGAGGCTCACTACGACGAGCTCCGTGCTGAGGGCAAGACTCGCCAGCGTGGTGTTGAGCACGACCTTCAGAAGCAGGCTGAGGCTGAGAGCAAGTAAAGCAACTCCGCCAACATGGATACCAGTGGAGGACGATTAGCATGAGATGATGAGAATATGATACCCAAAGTTGCGGCTTGGACGGACGGAGATCCTACTTGATACTCCTAATACAAACCATCACCATTTACATTTGCCTTTCCTGCGTTGACTGTGACTGTGACTGTGACTGTGACTGTGACTGTTGACCTTTGCATGCTACTTGGTGTATGGGTTTACTTAGATGGTGTACACTCGTTCGTATCTGCTTTGCTGGTATCGACGCCTACCCTAAGCTTGCTTACTTGTCCGTCACCCATGTATTTCATAACTGCATCCGCCTGCGATCTCCTGTGAATTGAAGTTCAATGCAGCTGATTTGATCGTTACTCTGGCCCTTATTGTGCGGAGGCAACGAAACTCGGGTTGCTCGACACCATCCTGTATCATCGCGTTGACTTGGCCAAGATCGAAGCCGAAACTCAGGATCGCCTTCACAGCTGTGGTCTCAGGACATGGCGCAAGAGACTGCTGTTTCTTTCGTTGTATCCCTTAACACGACTTAATGCAACTCAATGTTCTGGTATACTCGATCGATGGCCGGTATCGCACACCACAGGTCTTGCGGTTTGAGTGGTAGTCGTCCGAGGTTGGAGGTCAAAGGTGTAGCTATATTTGGTTGGGAATATCGACGCCAACTCAACCTATATCTTGATTGTATCGCCACCAACAGCTCTCTTGGCACAAAACCGTCTTTTCGGACTTGTAGAGAGGTTAGATCTTACATATCTAGGCTCCATGCCGCCGCTGACCTCGACAATTTTGATCAGTCGGATACTTCGGTAGATAAGGGTCATCTCCAGTGCTCGGCAGAAATTCATTATATTGAAGGATGTTACCGGCGGTTCCTATTTTTGTTTCAACTTCGTCATAACATTTGCTAATACTACAGTCTGGCATGGCATTGGCAGGCTTGTTCAGCAATGCCCCCATGGCGGGTGCTTGTGAGCGCCAAGTTCAGGCAGAGATTACATCGCAACATCACAAATAACTCACTTACTACAAGAGGAACTCCACATGCAACCTCTACTGGGGGTTCATAGTGAAGGTGGTATCGTATTGATAAGACATGTATGGTACTATCTAATGTGCCTTCAGGGTGGGTGAGAGTATCAAGATGATGCCGTGGTCGGAACAAGAGTTAGGGGGCAAAGGTGCGACCTTCTTTGATTAGACGCCATTTTCATCTATTGACGGGACTTTATGTGGCTACCAGAGCCGTAAGTGGAGCAGCTAGGTAAAATGCATTGTGAAGACTGAGCATTGCCATGATGTGACTAACAAAAGCCCGTTACATGACATACGGCTGCATGGATAAAGGGGCTGGTGGAGGGAGATGGCATCGAGAGACGTGGGTAACATCAATGAGTGGACAATCATGGCTCTGAATACACTGTCGTATTGTGTATACGCATTGTGATATTGATGCATTGGGGCAGCTTCTCATGTGAGCCTGATCCATCGCTGTGGGGATGAGAGCTACCTGCATGGAGAATTCCAGCAAATTTACAAGCACCTACAACTTATGCGCAAGAAAGAAGCGAGACTTGCAGCGTCCCACAAGTGGGCGATGGTGAGCTCTCTGGAAAGATGCCAATACTCCGGGAAAGGCAAAGTAAGGAGAGTCAAGGGGAATGGGCAAGACGTGAGATAAGAAGTAAGCACTCTTGGAGGTCATTCTGCCGAGAAAATTCCCATAAGACAACCTTTTAGGAATGAATAGAGGACGTTCTAGCTCGTTGATGGCCCAGAGTAGAAGGAGACTAGCAATAATGTAAGGCCAAGGATGCAAAACAACATGAGGCATGCGTGTACCACGAAGAGGCATATCGGCTGGACGTTCTCGCCCGAATTCGTGCTGACACAGCTACGTTTTTGTAAAGGATATGGAGTTGCTAGTGTAAATGCGATCATATGAAAGAAGGATTCAACTGGTGACCGACAGATATGGATGCACGGCCTGGTGTTGGCAGATGAAGCAGGAGAAGAGAGACGGAGAAACTTGTGGAATCAAGTAGATGGCCAATGATGATTACTTGGTCAGAGGTAACGGTACTTCTGAGCAGTCTCCGTGACTTCTTGAAGGCCTCGTCTTGGGTCGAAAACCGGCTGGCGTGTAGACTCTGAGTGACAGGGATCAAGTTGGAGTTGAAAGAATCAAAGCAACACCGGTCTACATGGAGCTCAGTTCAAACTCTTACAGTGTATCTAGCACTTTGTCACTCGTCTTTCGCTTCCAGTAAAGAGATGTGAGGATATCCGGGGACCAGTTCCATCAAGAGATATGCACGTTTCGTCTAAGCTCCCAGAGATAGACCAGGAGGATTCATGCCCGTCCGAGAGGTGTGATGTCCACAAAGAGTAATCTGGAGCATGAATGACCCAACTTATCGTCAGGAGGCAAAGCAAAAGTCTCTTGGGATATCCACAAAGAGCCACACCATGAGAGTGACACGCCGAAGGTAGACGGCGGAGGAGCCGTTGGCAAGGATGGCGATGGCTTAGACGACAGGCCAAGTAGCCAGCTTCTGATTACAGAGCCCACGATGACGCCCAAGGATCCAAATAAACCCCTCAATGGAGTAACGTCGAGAACGGGAAACGGACAGCATCACGATACCGAGAGTCAGGTTGGGCGGAGGATGGTTGATGTTTCAAGGCGTCCGACTGTCTATAAGCATGGATTGTCGTTGGCAAACTCGGGGCTTAGCTTCATGCACGATTCGTATAGCAGACCCTTGCAGGCGTGTAGAGGAGGGGCTGTACGTTTATGGAGATGCAAGCGAGCGATGAGGCTCAAAGCTCGAAACTGTAATGAAGCCAACGTCTGGGGAATGCGATGTCAGCAAACCTCCACTGCCAGATAATCCCTGTCAAATCGCTATACGAATCGTGCATTAGCGTCAACGTGATGATTGGCCCGAGGATTTATCTGGGGCAATCCCACCAGAGTACAAAGATTAATGCGTGACATACAGCAAAAGCACATGTACCCTTAATTTCCATCCGATGCCCAGCCCAGCCCTGCATGGGTCGGGTGGTTTTTTCATGACGTCCCCTGGCCGAGGCCTGTCAGGCTTGTAAAGTGATAGGCTAGATCCCCTGAAAGAGATTGCCCAGTGGTCACCTAAAGTGCAGGTCAACAAAAAAAAAAAGCGGCTTCCTGCAGCGCGCCAATCGTACAACACGTTTTCTTATTCGGATTCCCCATCGCGAACCGGCTCCAGGCTCTCATCATGGAATTGCACTTTGCAACCCGTCCCGTCTATTGGCAACACAC